>MU551577.1:2557926-2569982 GCA_024362625.1 Silurus asotus | reverse complement strand
TATACACACACACACACACACACACACACACACACACACACACACACACACACACACACACTATATATATATATATATATATATATATATATACTCATATCATGAATGGTTTGGAGTGTGTGGTGGCTACTGGTCCAGGGGCTCTTGCAAAGATTAATGGTTTCATGATTTTCAGAGAAGTACCAGGATATTTAAGATCAAAACCTGATTGCCTTTGCCTGAAGGTTAAGATGTTGTATGTTGATGGATCTGGCAGCCAGATAATGACCATAAGCTTCAAAATGAACACAGAAATAGTTGTTCAGCACCAAATCAATAGTACTCAGTCAGGAATTAAACCCTGTTAAAAAAAACACTGTGGTGTTTATTGTGGAGAACGGTTCACTTGCACAAAAGTAAGAATATAATCTATAATACTTTATATAATCAAATGTACAGCCCTTTCCTGTGGAAATCTTTACATCGGATTGTTTTAGGCTTTTTCTACGTCTAAAAGAGAAGCACAAACACAGATCTGTCTGCAAGAAAATCATAGGTTTATATGAATGTAGTGATTTACATAATATAAACATCATAATAAATATCTATTTTTTTTTTTTTTAACAAAGTAAAACATATAAACGATGCTCTGGCGATATGTAGGGTAGGAGATTTTGACGTTAACATATATTTATGGAGTGACTTCAGTGTAATGGCTTTCATCCATAGCTGTTCCTTTAAGTTTTTTCTTGATGACTTCAGGAGTGAGCACTTGCACTTACGGTTGTGACAACCTGCATTTTTTCTGCCTTTTAGCCGAGGGCGAGAGAGAGAGAGAGAGAGAAAGAGAGAGAGAGAGAGAGAGAACCGAAGAGAAGCTGGTGAGGGAACTGTTTACAGCTGTTACAATGAAAGTGATAATGGGAAATAACGTTTCATAGATGCTCCACTCTAATTAATTATAACTTAAAAAAACTATAACCCAATATTCTTTAATTCACCTCAACAATATTTCGCAGTCTCGTGTGTTCGTTTTGGGAATTTGGCAAATGTTGCACTGTCACTGTCTTCATTTCTACTTGAAATGTTGTGTGATGTGTGGCTTGGTTACGGTGAGTTTATTAATCTTCAATATGCTCTTTCTTGTGTGTGGATCCCTAGTTACTAGGCATGAGGCAAGAATACACATTGGACGGGCACACACACTCACTCACACCAGAGGTGTCATTTTACATAGCCAGTACATTATGTGGTGTGGTATTGGATGGTTGGAGGAAACCATATAAAATCCACGTGGACAACATGTTAGGATCGAACCATATACCTTGTGGGACAACTCCCAGTGCTATCCAATGCTACCCACCGCACCACCCTGCCACCCATATTTTGGACTGTTAGTAGTTATATAAGCATCTTTTGCTGCTTACGTGTGTAACTGTATTTTGTTTCATCTCGTCAAGGTCACTGCGCATTTTTTGAAGCCATAGTTAGCTAACCAGTGCTACAGCCTTGGCCCTTAAATGTTTGTCTGTGGTGTAAGTCTCGCCTGAATTCCTGCTCTAACTAGTCATTGCATTTCAAATAAACATTTTGGCTTCGGATTTATTTATTTATTTAGCTCTTTGGTTGTGCACTTACACAAAAATACAAGTAATTAAAACAAACCATCAATTGATACGGTTATTCCGCTATTTTTATCGATTAAAATGTCACAAACGAGTTCTTCTTAGTGCCAGTTTACTGCCTTTGAGCAAAACATAAAGTTGATAAATCCAGCCTTGATCTTACCGAACGTTACACCGAGATCTCAGTCGTGTTGTGTTTAGTTGTACGAGCTCTATTGCATCATGCGTTTTCAGCTCTGATGTTTTTTTATTTTGCAGTACGGCCTTGAGTAACAGAGAGGGATTGTGGGTTTGCTGCATTATCGCAAGTCAGGTAGAATATATATCTATGATTTATTCACGGCGTATAGCTTCGGTTTATCTTCTGCACTTCACGTCAGTGATTTCTTGCAAAGTTATGATTCCCAGAAGTTCTGATCTTTTTTAAGGAACGCTTGTCCAAGCCGCATAAAATAGCTCTATTCTAAAATGTCTTCCGAACTTTAGCACATTTCTTTACTCGTCATTAAATTTCACACTATGAATATCATAACCATCCAACATCTAATTAAAGCTGGTACAAGAGAGCTAGCATTATGCATTATGGTAATTTTGTTCCATTAGCTTTTGCTGGCTTTTTTAAAAATAAAAAAAACTTTTGGGTAGTATATTTCTTTGATACATGTCAGAGATGCGCAGATGGTAATATATGTCGCAGATGCAAACATGGGGGAGGAATCACGCTAAATGAATTTATTTAACTGGCGAACAAGGATGAGTCATGATTCTTGAAAGCCGAGCCTTTTTATCACCCTAAACTCTCTCGCTGGAGTGTTTAAATGGGGACAGGGAGCGCGTGATTAACAAGATTAAGCTCAGAAAGCTTTCACCTGTTTGCCGACACACTGTCTTCTCTGGAAACCTCGAGATGCCTGGCAAAGCATGGATGAAATCAGTATGCATCGCCACATTGGGACCTGTCAAGGTTTTACTGTCAAGGCCTGTACGGTCTGATTATTATTATTTTTTTCTCCGTTCTTGCTCTCACTCTGGGGAAAAGGAACAGTCGGTAGCCAAAACATAGATCTCAGCCCATCTCATTCATTATTCCATTAAAAATATTTTATCAGGTTATACTTTGACATGGGCAGTTAATTTTCCTGTCAGATTCAATTTGTTGTTTCTAACCGGGCAGGTCCTTGATCAGGCTGCGCAGTGTGAATTTCCAAATACCATATTTACTGTCTAGTGTTGTCCTGTGTGTTACATTGCATTCGGTTGGTTTTTTTTCTGTACTAGGTTTTTACTAAGACTGCATTTTCATTATATTTGAGTCTTTTTGCATAATGTATCCATTACTGTACAAAGACATTGGGCATTTCACTTTAATATATACATTATAATAACATATTACTATATACAATTTTCCCCTTCTGTTTTGATGCCTTTAAAAGACAAGCCTTAGTGTGACACGTTTCAACAACTCCAGGCATTAACTCCGGAGGGCCACATATGGGACAAGGCTGAGTAGAAAAACAGCCCCCTCCCACACCCCAGAGAAAAGATCCAATGGAGAAATGATCCAATAGAAAACACCCCCTCGTTCTTTCCCTTGTTTGTGAGCTGCTTATAGAAAGCATTAAGGCTGATGCACAGAGCTCTCACCTCTTTAATATCTCTTCTAGGGAGAATTGAAAGGCACCTAATTCAGCGTTTCCTCAGCAAAATGAGGAGAAAAGCCTGGTGCCGGCGTGGCAGGTTAAGCGAGAAGGAGAGAGTGAGAGAGACATGAGACAGGAGAGGATGTAAAAATGGGTGTGTGAGCACAGGGAGATGGCCTTTAGCTTTAATCTTTAGCACATGAAAGTGAGGGAAGACACATGGAACTGTGAGAATTTGAAAGATCCCCCTCAGCTCCAGGCTCTGTTAATGAATGTAGTCCGTTTATTGCAGTGGACCGATAACCTTGCTTGGCAGGATTTTTGTTTTTCCTCCTGGCACCTGGCACGCGCAGACACTCGATTAGCGACAAGGCCGCCTCTTTTGGGTGGGCAGATTGTTTTTGGAAACAGTAACGGGTGGATGATATCAAAAATAGAGGAAATCCTGTTGTCCTAATCGCTCCAAATAGATTCAACGTGGTGTACATCTTGTGTGTTTTTGATCAACCAGAAAAGTTCCATATTTGGACCACATGATTCATGTGCAACTGAGGGAAATAGTTAGATTTGGCAGCTCATGCTTAATTGCTCATTGTTAGTGGGGTGTGGCATTTGTCAATCCCAGATTGGACAAACTTTGCCTTTTTCCAATTGTCAACTGTCCAGTTTTAGTAAGTCTTCGCCCACTGTAGCCTCAGATTTCAGTACTTGGCTGAAAAGAGCTGAATCTGATCTGACCACAGATGTATAGAGTACTTATATGAGTTATCAAATCCTTCCTTCCATGAAATAGTCTGCCCATTTTTCTTTCATCCTTAATCAACAAAGAATTTCATTTCGCACAAATGCTATTAATGGCTTTTTATTTTGATTCCATTGGGCGTTGGTGTGTGATAATTCTTGAGGATCAGAAGTGTCTCAAAACCGCCTGTCTATCATCATCAACTATTCCAGACTGCTGTAATATGATTGGCTGAATAGAAAGCAGATCTAACCAGGCACTCAGTGTAGTGTGGTTGGAGTGTTCAGTGTGTGCTTGTAGTTCTAAAATTATGGTTTCAGTTTCTGTAGTATGTTCTGTTGCAGCTGATCACATGCATTTATAGCAAATATAACTGAATCACTGAAAGCAGCTATCAAAGGATATTTTTTAATTATTTTTTAATTTACATTTTTTTCTGCTCTGTTGTAATTAGTGAAGCAATGACATGGCCTGTTAAACCAAAAGAGATCCGTTGTTGTCATTCAGCGCTGTTCGTTGTTCATTCAGACCTTTGTAATCAAAGAATTCTAAGTAGCTGGACCTTCACATATTTGAGTTCAAAAGCCTTGTTCTACAGTGACACATTCTTGTGAAGGAAAAAAATTTCAAATATATGAAAATTGTTATTTTTGAATCGGGTAAGCAGAAAACAACGTATTTTTTGCTACTCTGATTCATTCTGGGGAAAAAAACACCACCCGTATTTTAAGAAATATAATTATAGTTTGTCTAATGTGCAGACGTATTGGGAGCATTGATTTAAAGCTTCAAAATGAGAAACTGTTCAAGCACTAATGATTTCATTTCATCCATGTCTGTTCTATAGCTCTTTCTCTTTTAGTGTCTGTATTAAAAGACTGCTTAGACTGCTCAATACCGGCTGAAGCTTTATTTAAATTTTCGTCGAGCCATGTTCCCCTGCCACTTCCATGCTGATGAGCTCCAGACTCCCCGAGAGACAGGCTTTTCCCTGTCATTCTTTAAATCAATTATATTTCTTCACCTGTGTGTTTCCTGTTCTCTCTGGACTCTGGGTTGTGCCCCTCCGGTTCAACCTATTTTGTTCTGAGGCATTTCTTTTTGTCCTTTCCAGGACTGCCAGCAATGAATAATGAATCCCCCAGAGACTTAAATGTCCAGGCTTGACTTGTACTTAGCTATCGATTGCAACTGAATCCTGCCCTTTGAGGTGGCTATTTCCATATCTTCTTTCACTTTATGCTTTATATCATTTATACACAGATAGAAGCTGTTTTTGTATTGTGCAGGGGAAGGGGAAGGGGGGTGATTTAGTCCCCTAGGTGCATTGACACAATGTATCCTCTCCACGTATGCCAAGGTGCACTTGTCGAAGGGAATTAGCGTACATGTTCTTGATGGCTCCGTCTTATTTTAGCACGCGGCAGGTAGGTGGATAGCTTGAACTGCGGAGGCTCTCTGTGCAACAAAGTCTGCGTCTAATTAGTTTGTCTAATTATGTCTTTGTGCTGGAAATTTCTCAAATTAGTGGTATCATGCGGAATGTGAAGATGCTCATTAAGAACTGTAAGGCTGTTGCATTGTTCCAAGTATGTCCCTGTTGGCTCTCAGTGGGGTCCGTGTGGTCATGGTCTTCCTCTGGGTTTATCCTTTAGGATTTTAAGGGCCTGTGTGGGCCTTTTTTAAAGGCCTATACATAAAGCATAATCTGTTAGTGATTAGTGGTGGATCAATCTAAAAAACAAAGATGGTCCAGTAGAATAATGATTAAAAAAAGTAGTCATTATTTTCTATAATGATATTTAATATTTGTATTTTCTGTAATGGTGTGTTCTACTGGTATTTTCTGTGTAATACCATGCATATTTCCTTAATGTGATATGTCCCCATTTACTGTAATAACCTGAAAAGGCTTTTCACTAGATATGGAAATCTGGCTGTGGTGATTTGCCCCATAGAGCATTACCGAGGTGAGGGATGTTGGTGCTTAAATTCATCCCAGCGGTGTTCAGAGGGTGTTAGGTTAGCGCTCTGTCCAGGCCATTTATGTTCTTTTTCTCCAAACTTGTCCAAAAATGTCCACATGGACCTCATTTTGTAAACAGTGGCATTGTCATGCTGGAACAGGTTTGGGCCTCTGGGACCTAGTGAAGGGGACTTTTACAGCATACAGCATAAAAATACATTCTAGACAATTATGTGCTTCAAAGATTAAGTCCCCATTAATATTGTCACAAAGCACTATTACAGAAATCTAGCTATAGAGCGAGATCCCTAATGAGCAAGCCAGAAGTGAGAGTGACAAGGAACACCTCCGTTAGGCAACATGAGGAAGAATGTAACACATCTTGTCTGTGACACTGGATAGTAGAATTGTGATGATTATAGTATACACACAGTGTTTTGAAAAAATATCGGATGTTAAGCACGAGAATGAGATATACAGTATATCATCACAACTATAGCTATCAAAAAAAAAAAAAAAAAGACTGCCACAATTTCCTGATGCTATGTTTTCACAAAGCTGCGTGCACATGCAGAGCGCAGGGACCTCTTGTTTCTCAGTGCACTCACACTGCTGTGTGATAACTGCTGTTAACCCCCCTCACCCACCGTCCGTCCATCCATACGCACAGTTATTGATATTCAGATGGGCTGCTGGGATCCACACAGCCATTGTAGACAGAAAGCGAATTCAGTGAGTCAATACACTGGTTCATTAGAGCACTGAGTCACTGCGAGCTGCCTCATTTGTTTGTGTTTGTCCAATACTTGCTCTTAAGAAGCACCCGCTGCCCATTCATATGAAAGTCATGACAAAAAGATTGTAGCTGCCTTGCATTTTTGCCTTAGCCAGTCGAATCAGGCTGGGTTGATTGCGCTAGATTCATGATCCCACCTTTTTTTTTTTCCTCGCTGTATAAATGCTATAAAGCTGTGCTTTCAACCTGAGGTCAGGCGATTTAAAAACTGCATATGAAGAAAGCAACATATGATGTCCATTTACTATGACTTTTGAACTGAAATTCACAAGACGCTATACATCCTTTACCTTTTCACTAGGAATGACTTTGTAACCTTGTATTGAGTGCAGAATAGTGAGGTTTTCTATAACAAAATAGAAGAAATTGTTGATGGGAGAGGGTCCCAGTGTTCATCCCTCTTTAGCCTTCTCGTTTAACAGTCTTACATCTGTACACAGAGTGTGTCTTGACCCTCATTATGGTTGCTTGGGAGAGCGTGTAAAAGCGCACATTTTAACCATAACTCCAAAGGGCAGCAGGATGGAGGCACCTAACCTTTGAAACCGCCAGAAGACATCAACCATACAAATAACTCATTAACCTTATCCACTTAATGAAATGACCCCCCTTTTCCCCTGCATTAGATTTGTTTAATTGGGCATTACACAACCTAAAATGGCAAGTTCTTTTCATGAGCCACTGTGAAAGTAGGAATTGGCACCTGCTTACCCCAGCGTTTGTCCCTCTTTGCTAGTAGAACGTTCAGAGGTTGTCTCTCAGCTCTGTTCGGGATCACAGAGAGCCATTGATTAAAGTTGGGAGCTCAATGAGAAGGCACTTTTAATCACCTCACTCAGAGGCACTATTGTCTTGAGGCAGCGCAAATAAACCTGCCAAACACCCCCAAAGTATATACGCCGATCCACGGATGCACAAAGCCCTCTAGAAAGCTCCCACACAGACCGATCAATATGGTTGATTAAGAAAGGGAAAAGAGCAGGGGCTTTGGACTCATTTGTTCTCTTGAAGGATTGCCCTGCAGATATGTCGCTTAGCTTAAAGCAGTCTGTCGTCTCTCTCTCTCTCTCTCTGCAATTTCATGCAATGTTACCATGTAGCAAATTTAAAGGTAATGATCTGCAGCATGTTTCTACAAGGCTCATGCTCGCCGACTTATTAACTTAAGTTTCTTATTTTAGTACCGCTCATAAAGAGTACGATTAAACGTGTTATTGTGCGCCACGAATAATCAAGTAATATGCAGTAATGAAAGATTCATCAGGTGTATGTTTCTGAGAGGTGCTGGGATTAAATCATTCCTTCTAATAGAGTCTCATTACCAGTTTGTTTGGTATAATCAAAAACAGCAATCAGCACAGAGTCAGTAATCATGTTCTTGTGCACATATTTAAACATGTACGACAAGAAATAAATAAAAAATAAAATTGGACACGTTTATCGTTTAGATTATTTTTAATTCTGTTGTGCCACTGTGGAATGGTTGATAGTGACTGAGTAGTGTCAAAATATGGAAAATGCTCCACCTTGCCACCTGGTATTCTGTGGTATTTCTTTCCAAAGCCATACAGTGAATGGCAGCATTCCATGTGACGGACTGCCAGTCCGACGGCGGCAGATAAAAATACCGAAAGAATGAAATGACATGAAAGCTCTTATGGTCTGCTTGTCTGTGCTGATAAAGTGCTGCCAATTTATTTCAAAGAGAGAATGCTTTCAAATGTATTAAAAACCAGAAAGGATTCATTACATACACAGTGGTATACATATCTAATATATATATATATATATATGTTACTGACATATACAATGAATATCGTAATCATTTCAAATGGACCCAGTTACTGCAGAATGGAACCGGCCAGTTTGTACAGATCTGGTATTTGAGTCATGCATCATAAATAATCAGATCAGTGAAAAGCAAAAGCACATCAAAGACAATGTTGGATCCAGCAGTCTAGCTACAGTGTCGTAAGGTTAGAAAAAAAAAAAGAAAAGGCGCTGAACATGTGAAATTATGCTACCTTTGAGAGATGTCCTTGGGGTGAATCCAGCTGAAAGGGTTGTTTTCTTAAGCTATGGCAAAGGTTCTGAAACATAGAATAAAAGAAACAAATTATGTGAGAACAATTTTTTTTGAGACAGGATAGCTTTGGCATAGATGACAAAATACCCCATCTGGTACATATGCGTGGCATGACAGTGTTTATTTTACAGCTAATTTTCTGACGTGCTAAATTTGATAAAGTCAGATCTTTATAGCAGGATGTCATTAATGTATGACACTCAAACGAGTGCTATATTGTGCCTGGATTTACAGTTGAGCCGGAAAAAAACCCCCAGCAACAAGGACAATGAGGTGTATTAGATAGATCTGCTTTCGGGTGAAGCAGCTGTTGGTTCCTCTCTAGGTCAGTGCTGGGAGATGTTTTGGATGGGTAATTATGAATGCTGCTGGTTTGAGATGGGGGGGTTGGTTTTTTCATCTCTCTATACCCTTCTGCTCTAAGCGGAGGAAATTAATGATCTGAGCATGGTAGAGATGTCCATCTGTGCCATTAAGTAGTAGCTATCTGTCTATGAACTCGTCATATGTCATAGTTTGCCGAGCCGAGCCGCCACTTTGGAGTTATGAAACGCTTCTTCGAGAAAACAGAATATCCATAATAACATGGTTCATGGAGTCATTTTTACAATGCTCCTCTCAGTAGCAACGTCTGCTGCCTGTTACAGCTGATAAAGTTGGACAGCTAGCTTCATTTGATAAATAGACTGTTTACTAGCATCAGATTTCATGTGCCGGAGCTGCCAGAGACGTGAGAGCTGTGGATCCGTGCGACGAGAGGAGACGCGAAGGAAAGATGAGGAACAGCATCCCATTGATCCCTCTCTGCAGCGTACACAGCGAGAGTTGTGCCAAGAGATTCTTCAGTCACTGACAAACACACACACACACACACACACACACACACACACACAACGGCACAGTCTTTCACATGGGCCCACACACGGATTATTGGCACTTTTTTTCCCTCCTTCCCTCATCATTGCCGCTTCAGTTGCAATGAGCTGTGAAGAGGTTTGTAGTGGAATACGTCCTTATACGTCATTTAACTGTTTAGTGTGAACTCTGCTCTCATTGGCTGGAAGAATTGTGTGAGGATGTTCTTGGAGACACATAACCCAGGCTAGGCTAACTCGATAACTAGTTTTTTTTTTCTTTTGCATTTAGTGTCCAGGCTTTCTATTACGAATTACTGTGCAACCATTGTGCGCCCTTTCATCTCCCTCCCCCTTCGAGCACTGAGCCAAGTTTAATACCCTCCCTTTCTCTCTCTCTCTCTCTCTCTCTCTCTCTCTCTCTCTCCTTCTCTCTCTCTCTCTCTCTCTCTCTCTTTCTCTCTCTCTCTCTCTCTCTTTTTCTCTCTGTCCTTTCATTTGAAATGTGCCCTGCATAAATGGAGGCAGCTGCCTGAGCATAGACCAGGAGGAGAGAGGAGAAGCTGAATCACAATTAGCAAGGCTATTCCTTTTCGATGCAGCAGCATCCCAATGCTAGGTATGCCATTCATGCTAGACCATTCATCCACAGTAAGCGAAACACCGATCGTATGTTAAAAGGCTAAAGTATCAAGACTTGCTGGATTTGCCAAACCTATGACTGGGTTTTTTTATTATATATGCACACATCGATTGATGCCAATTTTTTGTGATGCTGTTTTAAGATTCTTTTGTGATCTAAAATCAGCTCATTGTATTTAGGATGACTGCCATGTGCTACCCCCCTCCTGTCATTTGCAGACTTAAACACAGTTTTGTGTCTCTTTTAAAACAGTACAAGGACTGAAATCTAACTCAATCCACTGCAGATGGCATTAATGGTTTTTGCCATATGGAAGCGAGTATGCTGTATTTGTATGCTTTTTTCAGTAAAGCTTTCAGTGAATTGCCTGAATAGGCAGCAGTTCTGATGGGTGTGTTTGCGCTGTTCGCTCTCTTTATTCTGTGTTTTTTCTTTAAAAGCATTGGCCAAAGTGGGCAAACACAGCACCAATGACATCTATGCAGTCGTTAGTAACTGTCAATCAAAGAACCAGTGGCCTCAATGGAGAAGATCGTGGTGAGACAGAAAGCCATGGTGATATGATGATTTAAAGAAGCCTAACAAGGTCAATACGAAAGCAGCGAGCAAAGTGGCTTTCAGAGCCTTTGACATGGCGTCCGGAGACCTTGATGCCAGTTAAGCGTACGAGTCCTGCGGTTCATGCAAGCGCCCTGTAGTGCTATATCAACCGCTGGACCTAATTTAGGTTTGCACGAATAGCATGTGAATTGATAGTGATGTGGAACAACATTTGCAGGTCCATAGGTCAGTTGATTTTAAAAACATTTTAAAGCTTGTTTCATGTTGGTTAATAATACTTAGTAGCATTCTAATATGACTACCGTAATTTCCGGACTATAAAGCACACCCAAATATAAGCCGCACCCACCGAATTTTACAAACATTTTTATTTTGAACATAAATAAGCCGCACTTGTCTATAAGCCGTGTCTACACTGAAACTAATGAACTTTACACAGGCTTTAACGAAAGACGTGTAACGGGTGAAATATTTTGTGGCTCCTTCAAGAGCAGAGCGGCATTTTGGGAATAGCCTACAGCCGCGTTTTCCCGCTATTACTGCATGTGTGCAAGACCGAGGAATATGTCCTTATTATTTTCCGATGCTCATTTCACTTGCTCAAGTTACTTTGACTAAACCGTAACGCTATTGCCAAGAAAAATAAAAAAGCACGAGTCTTGTGAGAAAGTTTTTTAAGAATGCATTGCGAACATGGTTATGATGATTTTAAAGAGAACAGTATTTAACATTTTCCGTTTTTGCATTTCAAACCCGATCGTTTTTTTAAAAACTGTATAGAACATAATAAAAAAAGCCCATATAATTTACCGCTATTAGTGACACAGTGACGCAGAGGGTAGAATTGTCACCTTATAGCTCCAAGGTCCCTGGTTTGATCCTGAGCTTTTACTGATTTCGTGTGCATGGTTTTCCCCACCACTGTGAAATTGTGGGTTTTTTTTCCCACCATGTCTGTAGTTCAACTAGGCTACACTGAGTTTCTTCTGTTTATATATGTGTTTATGATACCCGGTTACTAAAAAATGAATGAATGAATATTCCAGAGGTACATACTGTCAGTAGAAAAGAAATATACAGGCAAGAAAGCTGACTAGTTTTTTAAGAATAAAATCACAGTTATAGTGTGTTAAGCTGAATGAAATCACGCAGGATGTTATGACC
>MU551577.1:2435426-2552926 GCA_024362625.1 Silurus asotus | reverse complement strand
AGCACATAGTACTGCACTATAAAAACACTTCCACCATCAGATATCGTAACATACCAGACATAGTTAAAGAGATTTACTTATGATAGTGTCATACCTGCATCTTTACAAGGCAGTAGTGGCATTCCTTTTAGTTATGTTGTAAGCTAGCAATGTATGCGTGGGGTGCAATCGCATAACAAGACTTGTTATACTTGATCATTTTTGCCTTGTATTACACTAACAGATGCATTTCCATTAATGCACTTAATGGAATTTAAATTAGCATTTTCATTTTAAGTGGCCCACGCTTCAACTCTGGCTTAATTCCTAGCATTTATAGTGAAATGAGGGTTAACGCACTCTAGGTTGAACCAAAGCGCTTTGCAACTACTGTAAAAAAAAAGTGGCATCACAGCTTCGGGTCAGCAGGAGTGCATCACCTGCTATCCACGTCGCAAACACAACTCAGTGCTTTTCTGGCTGCGCATCACTATTGCAAAATGCGCACCGAGTTATCGGCAATGCCAAGTACACTGTTTCACTCTCTCTTGCTTTGTTTTTTGGTATTTTTCCAGTGCGAGTTCTTTCTCGGTTTGGTTGTCTATAACTGGCTTTATTTCTCCCTGTTTATTTCCATTCAGTTACACTGATGTATGTTTAACCATACAGTTTAAACATAAGATCCAGCAGAAAAGAATGGGAGTTTTTCATTGACCACTGTAATTACTGACTCTCGTGTGCTGTAGGCGATTTGATTAAAAGAATATAGACAGTAGTTTGCAATATATGTTTATTATTTATTTCCAATGAACAATTGAACAACTTCAGCATTAACAGGTTTTTGTGCATAATGGATGAGCTCAAAACTTTGAGCTTGTTGTTATCTGATATCCAAATCATTGCACATGTGGATTCCAGAACTTGTAGCCGCAGAACCAGAAAAAACAAATTAAAGGAATTGTCTGAGAAACTTTTAATGGTTGGATTTTATTTTTTCTCTTTGAGGGAGGAGTCTCTTCCAGACGGTCTCTTCCAGACTGACAATTCAGGACTCACTGAATTATATGATAGGGATGTAAGCCATATAAATTATATGGTATGGCCTTCACTGTCAGTTGTACACCAGTGAAAGATTTTAGACTGACTTGTTAGACAGGGTGCTTCATCATTATTATCAAAGCATCAACTGAGAGAATGTTTAAAGGAAGAATGGGGTTCATGCTTTCAGCACAGATCCAGGAAATGTCTAAATTTCACACTGAATCTGGTGGCTTATTGGGGCAACAACATCTTAATATATCCATTCTGTATCTATCATTTATTCATTCATGTATTAGAGTGGGAGAAAATGGGAGAACCAGGAGAGAACCCACAAAAACACAAAGAGAACATTACTTACATACAGTTCCACCACAACCAGCAGCTTTATTTGCTTACACATTCCCAGTTAGGTTCATGAATTTATGCTGTTAAAGTCAGATTCATAAACTACCATATACAAGCATACATTTGGATCAGACTCTGTGATATTTCCCTCAGGTGTACAGTTCAAGTGAAATATATGACGAATATATGCTGTTCTTGTCTGACAGGAGTGGAACCTGATCTGTTCTTCTGCTGTTGTAGATCATTTGCTTCACGGCTTTATACTTCTGATGTGCTTTTCTGCTCACCTTGGTTGCAAAAAGTGGTTAAATAAGTTGTAACCATTCTTGCCAACGAGCCATTTCCACCTGCAGAACTCGACATACTCTTGTGGATTAACCAGGATCCACAAGATTATGCACAGTTTATATCAGTGTTCTGAAATACTCAAACCAGACCATCTAGCACCATTAGGCATGCCATGGTCAAAGTCAAAGTTAGACCATAATTCTTTTTTCATGTGTTCCAAGTGAAGATTAGAATAGTTCATCATCAGCAGGTGTTCAGAGGTTCCCAAAAAAGGTGACTGGCGAATGAGTGTGTGTAATCAGGGTTTTTCAATAGCCAAAGCATCCATGGTTTACAGAGTAATTATTTCATCCAAGTTAAAACAGCACTTTAGCAGCCTTATCCTAATCACTGAGTGCATTCATTCATATGACAGCACCATATTCGATGCCTGATTTGAATTGACAAATGCAGCATGATTCAATGTAGACCTACTGGTAAACATGAATAATTACAGCAGTTTTGCCACCTGAGGCAAGCTGCTGACACAAAAGCCAGCATTTGTGTGTGAGGTCGGCAGTGAAGGGTGGCAGAATCGGATTGTACACACCAGGAGGTCAGAGTGTGTAGCTACAGCTTCAGGCTTTAATACTAACACAAGCCCTTCCTAAACCAGCATTAACACTAACCCAGCAAAATACCTTAGCTCTTAGGAGTTATCAGTGTTGTGGATCCAATGAAAATTCAAATCCACATTATGCTAAAAAGATGTCGCTTTTTATTCAAATGTACATGGATATGTTTTTATCAATAAAATAATAAGTGTAATATATGTGTTGCAGCCATCTAACAAGAACCACAGACCGTGGTTCGGGACCTTGTTGCGGTTTCTGAAGGAGCTTCTACTGTATTCTGAATCCATGGCATTTTTTTAAATACATTTATAACCACACTATGGTATTAAAAAGAACCCACGAGTGACTGTCACTACAGTAATTAAAAGTAATGGCTGTGACATAAGGCTAATCAATTTAGTTTGTATGCAGACACCAGCACTTCAAATTCCTGTGATGCTCCTGTGCAATATGTGAATTTAATTTACTGTCATTTCAGTTTAAAATGCTTTCATTTTACTTCACTTTACACATTTAATGTGTATATAAGTAGAATATGCAATATGGCCATTACACACTTACTACAATAGTAAATGCTGGCTACAGATATACTTCATATAGTTGAACTTTTACAGTTGACCACAAAACATAAGACACTTATCAGGTGCCATGGAAAAAACGTGGATAGAATGCAAAAAAAAAACAACAACTATTATTATAAATAATGGTCTTAATTTGTCCCTTGTGTCTAATTTTCTTTTCGATGACAAGGGTCCTGTAATTATGCTCATTCTCCTCACTTCTGAAAAGAATTCTTTTAAATATTTACCCCAACCCACTTTTGTTCATCACTCACATTGATTGACAAGGATCTTCCCCTTTCCCTCTGCCTCCTTCTCTACATACTGCGTGTGCTTTCATGTGGAACTAAAGATAGCTAGCACTAATTGATGATCGCATTACCACAGTCCAACTCAGCTGTGGGAACACGGCTTTCTCAATTTGTCTACAGGATCTTAAAAACATTGTTTACTGCTTATGTTTTTTTTTAAATTCTGATTTACAGGAAGGATGGTGGAACAGTAATTAACTTGGGGCTTTTTGCTTTTCTTTTCCTTTTTTTTAAGGGTGTATCTTATTACTGGATTTCAGAAAGGGTTAAGGGGACGATAGCTGGCAGTAATAGGAAGCTCCTCACCAGGAATTCATTAAAGGGGAACAAAGGCTGTTAGCTGAGGCTGCCTGACGCAATGTGCACCTCTGTTCCTATATATAATATATAATGACTAGACACATCTATATTATATCTATAGCACCTTTTTATTTGTATAAAGGGCTAAATGTCTAAAGGCCTGAGCCCCAAACCAACAAGGTTAAAAGTAAAACGTACAATTACTCTACTTAAGTCTGCTTTTGAGGTATTTCTTTCCTGGACATAATAACTTCCAGTGTTTCAGTACATTTCTGTGTAATCACATTTCCGATGCGGAAAAAGGTGACAGACATATTCTCACCCTGTGCCAAGTGTTCCTTTCCTGGGATAGACTCCAGATCCACTCCCACTTCTTCCTGACCAGGATGAAGTGTTTACTGAAAGTTGTGTCATGCAGCAGGTGTATGGTCCAGACTTTTATTCTAAACTTTATCATTACTTTATCACTTAGACCTTACTGCCTACTCTGTTCAGGTTTTCTTTTTTTTATTTCTTTTTTTTTTTTTAAATCAAGCCAGCATTGATTTCCTCTAGTTTGTTGACAGTGTTCCTGGGTATGATTCAGAATCGGTCTTAACTCCGACTAAGAGAAAGCTACTTCAGATTGTTTTTTTGAGAACTTGTCACATTAAGATATATTCTTATGAATTTATATTATGATATAGCTCTAGGGGACTGGCACGTTTTGGACCCTGGTATGTCCTCTATTTGCACATTTGCTCACAGTAGGCCGAGCTTTGTAATTAGTTCTTTTTATTTTAATTAAGGAGAATCCGACTTGTTACCCACTGATCTTAAAAAAAGAAGTCCTGGGAAATGTGATGATAGACAAAGTAATATTTATTCTAATTAAGGACATGAAATTTCACTGAATGTTTGACCTGTTTGACTTTGGCATTACAGCATATGAACCTTGAAAGCTTGGATTCCAATGCTATTGCACATTTGTCTCTTTATCTCCTCCTTTTTTTTTCACAATGGTCAGAACAGCGTCCTGGAACAGTCGCATTATCGCACTTTATCAGAAATTTTTCCTTAGACCTGCCAGCTTCTGTGTGAGGATGCTTACTCTGCCAAGTAGGCGACTGGCACGTGCCCAGGGGCTAGTGACAACAGCCGATAGTAGAGAGAGATCTGTGTGGAAGTGCCAAGTCTATTCTTCTGATTAGCACATGCATGCCAAAAAGCGTTGATTTCCTGAACTATATATCTGAGTAAAGTGTACTGAGATTACTAAGTGTGAGGTTTTGTTACATGCAGCACTGTAGGAGGCAGTATGTTCTCTTTTTCACTACATCCTTGGTTTTAAAGGTAGGACAATTTCTACATGACTAGCATCCGTTTACTCTACAGTAAACACTGAAAAGGTATAACAATAGCAATACACAGTTCTTTTGACTCTTGGCCTTATCAACCCTAGCAGTGAATTCCTATGGAAACATTTTTCTGCCATTGAAAAGCAAAATGATTTCCCCCCCCGTCCCCTGGCTGTGTCACAGATGGTGGAAAAAAAAAAAACCTTTGTAATGCTAATATAATATCAAACCGTGTAAGGGCCAGCACAGCCTGTGCATTTTGTGCTCCATTGCAATTGCACGATTTAACAGGAATTATGGAGAAGGAAACGGCCACCCTTGGACACAGCTAAAAAGCCAGCATTGCCACTGCGTTCTGTTGCACTGCCCCCTTTTTTTGATTTCTCCTTATTGCCTCAGTGCATCGTTCAGTTAATTAACTTCGGCCCAAAGCACACAGCACAGTGTATAATCCTCTTGCTTCGTACATTAAAAAAATGCTTGACAGAACATAATAAGGTTTGTACCTGATAAGCAGGATTTTAGGGTTTTTTTTAACCTTAATTCGATCGGATTCTTGAATTGGCTCATTGTTATGAACGATGTGGCTGATTTTTATTAAAAAACAAAACAAAAAACGAACAAACAAAAAAAAGCACTGGTTTCTCACTCTAGATGTTTAAATGAATATGAATGAGTAGTTTGGGCTGAAGAAAGAAAGCCACCTACATGCTTGTGGTTCTCCCAAACACCCCTCCTCCAATGCACAAACACACACATACACTCAAACACACGCCTGTCTCTTGAGAAGCAGCATTGCTTCAAAAGATAATGAAAAGAGCCAGGCACAGTAGTTAGGAAATGAAGTGTGCAAAAAGGTGGAGTAGGCTGTGTCAGCAGTCATAGGTACAGAAGCAATAGAAGAGAGAGAGAGAGAGAGAGAAAGAGAGAAGGCGTTAGCAGACATCCAAGTTCCTTCAGCACTTTACTTTAAAATCATTCTGTAGCAGTGCTTTAGGCAAGCAGCTGACTTTTACTGTAGAAATCTATCCGCTGTGGTGGAGGTAGTGTTGTGTGTGTGTGTGTGTGTGTGGAGTGTGTGTCTGTGTGTGAGTGTGTGTTAGGAGGATGCTGGGTAAATTGCTCCTCCTGGATTATTGCGTCACTCTGTTTTGGCCGGTATCTGAATCACCAGCAAGACTTTCATATTCTTGTTGGAGAAAGCTGCTTGTCTGTCAGTATAATAGTTCACGCTGGATTAAGAGGTTATTTCCCTCGAGTGCAGATATGAGTGAGAGTTTTTTTTCCTCCCTTCTTTCCTTCTGTCCTTCTAACTCACGGATTTCCTTTTTCTGTGTGCACCTCCTTCTTTTCTTCCTTTGTTTTTCTCTTTATCTATCATTACCTATCCAATTTAATTCCTATTGGTCCTTCATACGTTACTCTCTTTGCTTTTGTAAGCTCATTTTTTTCCCTTCTTCTTTATGCCCTTATCTTTCTTCTTCATTTTTTTTTTTATTTTTCCCATCTATCTATCTACCCTTGACCATTCTCCTTGTCTCGCTTTCTTTCTGCTTCATGTTTCATGTTTTTCTCTCATTACACTTTTCTTTTTATCTCCACTCCCAAATTCTGTATCCTGTATCCTGTAAATTCTGTCTCTATCCTCCCCTCTTTTTTATCCGTTTCTCATAGCTTTAATGGCACTCATCTCTTCTGTCTTGTCCAGAGCTGTCATTTATCCCTTTTTTTTTTTTACTAAATTGTCCCTTCTAACTCTTCTGTCCCTTTATATGCTCTCTGTTTTTTTCTTGACGTTTTTTCCTTTGTATTTCCTGCCCCTGCTTTTCTTTTTCTCCTGTGTTCTCTTTGCCTGTTTCTTCTTTCCTTCGATCTTTTCCTATCTCCTTTTGGGTTTTTTCTAGCTCTCTTCCCTCCCTCTTACCTGATCACTTCTTTCATATCTCTTTGCTCCTTCTCTCTGTTTTACTGTTGTGACTGTCTTACTCTCTTCCCTGCCCTTCTCTATTTTCTCTTCTTTTACCCCTCTCTCTCTCTCTCTCTCTCTCTCTCTCTCTCTCTCTCTCTCTCTCTCTCTCTCTCTCTCATTCTCGATCTGTCTCTGTGTCTCTGTTTTTGGCATGAGCCACAGCGTTGCCAGGGAGTCTTCTTGCACCAAAATTTTTCTCGTGCCTGTGTTCTGTACACTTTGCCATGCGGTGGTGAAGGAGCTAAAATGTGCCATTTGGAGATTCGTTGTTATTCCAATCACACTTCAGATGCGGCGGGGTCCAATAAATTTCAGAGTAATTGGCTGGCTCCAGCAGCTATAGACAGGCAACGAATAAAACCCAGGTGGAGCTTTTCAGAAGGATTTATTATAATGGCTATTTCATTAATTAGCAACTCTAATGTGCATGTTAATCAATACATAGATGTGATTCAAATGTGGCACAGATTGCAAAATGTAGATTTAGCACTAATAAGTGCACCCTGGTAGGCTGATGTTTAACGTTATGTTATCCGAACGAAACTTCCAAGCATCTTGTTTTTCTAAGCAGTGTTTCATTTGCGTCTTTTATTAAGAGACTCTTGTAACAGCTTTCTATTTCTGTGCAACTGCTTTTGCTCTGCTTGCAAATCCAATCATGGGAACACTTTCGAAAGCTAGATAAATAAATCACACGTAGCGAACGCTGCTAACTGTTAACCGAATTAAAAGCAATGAAATATATGTACAGTTAAGCAGAGTTAAAAGTGAAGCACTCAGACAGCTTGGTGAAGTGAGGACAGGCTGTGTGGCTTAATGCAGTCAGATTCAACCTCCTACAGCAGAGGAGCAGATGTGTAATGCAAACACTCTTAATCAGCCACGACTGGCTTTGGTCAAAGGTCCTGCAATAAACGAATGATCAGCCTCTCTCTCCCCTGAGAGCAGATGATGGAATAGACTCCTGCACTGGTCGTTGATCTGTGCTTGTCAATGGGCTGGAACAGTGTTGTGAGCTCATCACCCAGAGATAGACAAGACAAGAGCAGATTTCATCACTGTTGCAGCTGACATGCAGCACAAGAACCGACCTAGCTCCCTCAGGGAAACCAGAGAGTCGGATTTACATTGATTTTAGTGGCAGTCAAGTCAAAATTGAGATCTCACCCCCACGCTGGCCTCGTCAATGCAAGGGTGTGCATTATTTTTTTTTATCTCTTGGCGGACGTATTCAGACGTTGCGGCAAATTAAGTGTGACTGGTGTAAACATCGCTGTCATGGGTAGGGTTATTTTCACACCTGCCTGATGTTTCTGCTATGTATCCCTACTAACGTGCTATCATCCGAATAAAAACTGGATGTACTTAGCATATTTGTGTCTTTTACATGATCAGATAAATGTATAACACTTTTGACATGCCTGTACAGCAGTTCACTGTTGCTGTACCACCCTACACACCCCTAAACACACACACACACACACACACACACACACACACACACACACAAGCACACATTATAACTTCAGCTATTGATGTCCTGCATACAATAAGCTTGGCGCTCTTCAGTTCAGTTCAGTTCAGTTTTATTTGATTTATATAGCAATGAAAAACTCCTTGAGATGACATGAGCAAGAAACCTTGAGAGACATTCAATGATGGCAATATAGGCAACTCATTAAGTGGGTGCAGGATGGTTATATTTATACTTGATAGCTTTATTCTGTCAATATTGCTATATGTCTTGAACATTGATGCAAGCAAACCTAAAAAAAATTCCTCCCAAGCTATGAGGGTTTGATCATGTACACAGTATGAATCCGGATCATCTACTCTCCAATAGGCTCTGAAGGCTTGACAGCACAGTGGAAAATGCAAGTCATTGCTCCAAACAAGGGGAACTAATCAAAAGCGACTTCTTAAATCAGTGACTCAATGTCATCGATGCCAAAGAAGGCAGTCACATGTAATGCCTATATTGTACCCGTAGCACCTGCAGCCATACTGGCTTAATACAAACCTATAGCCAAAAGACAATCAAGCCAATTTAAATAATTATAACTATTACAAAACTGCAGATATGAGCAATACACACACACACCACTTCAACACTGACAAAAAATGACACTTTTGCTCCTTTTGGCACCTCCTGGTCTTTTAGGAATACAGATTTGAAATTCATCTTAATAGAAAATGGCGTTTAAAAGCACAGACTGTTACTGTCAGTGATAACAAGTCCTGTGCTATGCACCTATAGATCAGAGGCATGGGAACCTTTTTTTTAATGCTATAAATGTTTATTCGTTTGCAGGTTGTGCACCGGCAGAACAAAGTGGCAGTAATAAAAAATATTGATTGAGTTTAGCAATAATGTGTCGCTCCAATAGCATGTGAGTAGAAAAAGACATTGATGGAATGCCTGAGCTGCTTGCAACACCTTCAGGACATGATGTGCCTTGTATTAGCAGCGATCACTGCAGCATTATCGTATCCTGCCCCCCTCCATGCTCCTGATTTGGATTCAGGCAAGCAAACAAAAAAAACGGCGTGCTGAGAAGCAAGCTCGCAAGTGGGGATAATTACATCTCAAATAGATGACCTTTTTTGCCTCCTATTAGATATCACTTAATGCACATGCTGCACACAGATATGATTATTGCCATCCTGGATGGCCATGTATTTTTCCAATATTTGATCAAGACAAACAAATGTGTTTTTCCATCAATTACTGTTATTTTTCTGGCTGAATTATTTCATCAATCAGAGTATCCACCGCTATGGCGCACCTGCCCAGACCTTTGTGACCATTGAGCAGCAGCTCCATTAGCTGAATGTAGCTAGCTTTGGCTCATTAAACTGTAAGACTGTGGGCCTCTGGGACTCTGACACGGCCGTGGGTAGGTGACCTTTAGACACCTAATCAACTTTTAACACCTCACTGGATCCCGTCACCTGGTGAGACAGGAAGGAAGATGGCCAGTGGCCCAGAATCACCTGGTGCCATCATGACAAGCCCTTTGCCTTCCTTACTCCAGAGAAAATCTGCTCAATTTAGAGGGTGCTTTCTCATGAGGCTGTGGTACATTCTTGTAATAAAAGACAGAAGTGTTATGGCAAAGCTCCTCGAGGTTTGGTAAATTTAGAAGCAAATAAGGTTGTGTGATCTTCTCTGTAGGGATGGCTGTTCTGTTTTGACCAACTCACGTGCTTGGAGGGTGGTTATTTGTCGCGCTGCTGCCTCTGCATAAAGAAAGAACGTCTGGAATTCTGAAAGCTATTGTTAGCGCCTGCCACTGCTTCTCTGCCTCCTTTCTTCTTGCGTTGCATGGCTTGTCAAAACCCACCCTCACAACATCGTTTTATCAGTATTGTCATCTGTCAAAGGTGAAGTCTTTGTTGGAAACAGAGAAACGCGTCAAGGAATGAATTAGTAGGGAGTATTAGGCTCTCAGCGTGTACGTTGCGTGTTTTGTTTTCCTCTCTGACAATGCATTTGTGTACTGTTCCCTATTCACCAATCGAGGAGTATTTTAAACATTAGGAACAAGGCAGAAATGACAAAACTGCAGATGACACGTTCGGACGTCAGAATACTAGAAGCACCTTATTGATAAGGCCACATGTGTACTCCCGAAAGGGTAAGGTTATTCAGCTTCTCATTCTTGACCTTTTGGAAAAGCAAACAATAAGATGGTTTACTATTGCTAGTCGAATACACACAAGCCTTTTTCCTGAGATCTCTGTCACAGTACTAGGAGAGCCTCTCCAAGCTACCCATCAATTAACGAGTGAATGTCAACAGTGGGGATAATGAGAGGCAGATAAGAACAGATGGTGAAACTCAACCCTTCCCCATCCTCTTGGCTTGAACACACAGACGAGTATGCAGCACAACACGATTTCACAGTCCAAGGATGGAGGATTTACAGACTTAATTCACCGACTTCGAAATATACAACTCACAAATAGTTCCAGTTGTAGTTTCTGACTTGATTTTTTTTATCTAAACATCATCTCTAGAAGCTTTCCTGACATGTAGCAAACAGAATATTAGCTGTCAAGTGAATGACTTTTAGAGGATTAGTGTATCCCCCTGACTGAGGGATGAAGTGCCACTCTACTGAGAATTTGTCTGGATCAGAAAGAGCCTGATATTTGAAGAAAAATCTAATTTAAAGCTGCCTTTACAAAGCCTGCATTACTTGGTGGTGCAGTTTCAAATTGTATTCCTTTGCTTGTTAGCACTACAGAAAAAGCTGAAGGCCCTCAAAGCCTTCTGCTTGACAACCCATGCTGATTGTAAAAATGGGATTGACGTGTCAAGTACAAAGATGAATATTGTCACAGCTCAACTTTGTGGCTTAAATGGCCTGAATATAATAGCCTATTATGTTTCAAGCACCATCTTCTACATGACACAACTCATTTTTGCCAAGTCTAAACCACTTCTATTAGGTGCCGCTGCCTCTATAACTAACCTACATTAAATTTAAACGTATCCACTGACTGCTTTCTTCTAAAATAAGGCTAAATATAGTTAGTATTAATGCTGGTATGAGGCATCACGGTTTAGTTAATACTAACACACTAACTTCCTGTGTTTTACTTCCAGAAAGGATTCCAGTGAAGAATCCTTTCTTTTGCATGACAATAATTAAAACAGGAAGGCGGTGCATGGAAAGGAAAGGTCGAACTTTTGTTAATTATTGTTAAGGCCTTACATTTGTCTTAAAACAGTATCATTATGGCTGTGATCTTTAAGAAATGTAAATAGTTGTAGGATGACACATTGCTGTCACTAACAGCAACACTGTTTCCAAGAAAAGGCACCCAGTCGGGTGAGATTGCGTCAGTGGGCGCCGTCGCCTTCTGTCCACAGTTAGCATTTCCCCAAAGCCTGTGCACCCTGCAAACAATGTAGTCTTACTAACGCTGCTATATAACTTCATTTCAAATTAACCATGACAGACAGTCATAGAAAAGATTTCTTTCTTTAGCACCAATGAATTAATTTGAACTCAGGTTGATTAGCTTGCTGGGCTGGTACAGAGTCTAGCTTGGCTGCCAGCATGATTTTTTTTCTTTTTTTTTTTCTTTTTCTCAAACGTGTGAAGTTACATAAAATGGCATGGCAAATGCTGAACCTATTCTTTTTAATTAAACTATCTTCATTTATCACAGCATGAGCATGCCAGTAAATCCAAGTTCTTTTTCTGCATTAGAATGTAAGGTAGAAGCCCAGCATGAATAATCGCCCTTTAGTCATCGCAAATGAAATAGGTGACTTGAGGGATTTATGTTACATTTAAGACAAGATGTACTTTACAAGTGTTCAAACCCTGAAGTATTCTTATTTTTAGTCCGTGCCAAAGTCTGCTTGATACCTTAATAATTAAATAAAAATGAATGAGGAATAAAATATGCCAGGTAGAGAAGCTGGACAACAAGATTTGGAAGATGTGTCAGTATTTTCAGAAGATGTCTTTTGGGCAACAGGAGTGGAACCTGATCTGATCTTCTGCTGTTGTTGCATCTCCACCTCAACATTTTAAAATGTTGTGCATTTTGACATGCTTTTCTGTTCACCGGTGTTAGAAGAGCAGTTGATTGTGTTACCACGGGCTTGTTTGCAAGTTTAAGCCAGTCTGACCAATTTTCCTCTTCCCTTTTACTTCAAAACCGCAAAGAATTGTGTGAAAATTGCAGTGGATCAACAGTTTTTGAAATACTAACACCAGCCAGTCTGGCACCAACAACCATGACACAGTCCGTCACAGAAATCTAATTTTCCCCATTCGGGCGTTTGTTAAGCTTAATTGTTGCTTTTGTGTATGAATTTATGCATTGTGCTGCTACTACACTATAGGCACATTCAACACTTGCATGAATAAGCAGGTGGACAGTTGTTCCTATCAAAGTGGTTGGAGAGTTTATATTAATAAATACATGTATAACAGTTATTATTATTACTATTATTATTATTATTATTGTTATTGTTATTGTTATTATTGCTATTGCTATTATTTTGTGTTTTTGTATAGATTTGGCTTTTCAGAATGTAATTAATTAAAAGCATTTATTCATTAAAGCATAAAAACATTTGAACCTGAAAAACATTTTCAGGTAATTAATGAAAAACAAGTGTGAACCTTGTACTAAACTATAGATAATTGGTTTTAGTGTCAACTTGTAAATGTGAATCCGAGGCAAACGTTATATTTAATTTTAGTGGATTATCAGGTAATTAATCTGAACAGCTTTATAAAAGCCAACTAAATGTTAAGTTAATATCAAACCTATCTCTATATGTGATTATAGCTATGTAGTTTGATAATTAATGAATCACAAGTTAAATATACTGTTAATAACTAATGGTTTTTAATGCTAGCCTACCAGGTATTAGTGTAGAAAACATGCTAACTTAGTTCACTATAGTCCATTAGAAAATTAAGGAAAGTTACTACAGCACTTAGTTTTTCAGGAAAGATGCTGTTCATAACAATGAAGCAACAATTTTTTATATAAGTTGTTGCTTACTCCAGCATATTGAAAGATTTTAATGAGGTAAGGCCTGGAGTTTGAAAAAGGATGAGTGACTCACATACACTAAACTTATTTCTCTATATTATGTTGATAACATGCTTAATACATTGTGTAGTTTGAGAAGGTCAATGAATGAATTTCCATGATAGTTCTTGTTAGTTTTTTTCTGCACTGATAATCTTAATTAAGAAACTGAAATAGATTTACGCGAATGCTAAATGGACCCTATTTGATTGACATGGCATTCAGCCATCGACTGGATGATTATGAATGAGAGCTTTGAGATTTGTATAAAGGACTTTGAAGGTAAAGTTTTTCTTGGAAATGCAATTGAGTACGAATCAAATTATTCAGTTTAAAGGTATACAGTTATTTTATCCATTTCTTGATAAATATCATGCTAATCCATGGCCTCAGCCAGTGTACTACATGATCTGGTAACAGTGTTGTGGCCTGGAAGGCTTGCTTATGTTTATGGTCTGTGGTAGGATTATGTCTCCTGAGAACAAAACACTTTATGCATTGAAAAACCTTAATAACAAGAAACACAGTACAACCATAATAAACATTTCCAGTGCATTTCCAGTGGTTCAAGTCATTTATTACTGGTGAAAGGGATGATGCTAGAGACTGGTCAGGCCTGGGTTTTTGGTCTGCATGTTGTATACCAGCAATCAACTGATTGTCGAAACACACTTATAAAGAGTTCCAATGAAAGTCATTGTGTATGCTAGCTGTATGTAGCCTGCTAATGCTACATTCACACATGGCAATTTACCAGTCAGTGTATTAGGAAATTGTTGGTAGGTGTTTTTACTGCTGGGTGAAATAGTAACTTTCATCAGTGGGTGGAGCAAATAGCATTTTGCACATGTGGAAATCTTAAATAATGTATTAAAATCGTATTTAACTCTACATATTTAACCATTAGAGACCCGGTTTTGCCAAATGTTCAGATCCTACCAAATAGCAATAATAACACAAACCTAAAGTATAAAGACTTTGCTTCTTTTTCTAATAGACAGCTCTCTGGGCTTCAGGTTTGTTTTTCTTTTTTAAACAACAAATGCAGGTGAACTTCAGGGCTTAAAAAAGATATACAGTATATATACCTGGGCAACAAACAATACCTATCAGTCACATGTTCCAGTATTTAGATTACTTGATCAATGGATGACTTTAAACGGTGTCATGTTCTACAGAGTTTAGCAGGTCTGCATGTAAATATCAGGAAATATAAGCTGAAATGTTCATTGTGTAACCTTAAACCCAAATATTTTCAGGGTTTAGCAAAAAAACTAAAGAACTGGGCTTTCTGTTCCAATACTTTTGAAGGGGACTGCATGCACATTGGGTTGGATAAGTAATCACCTCATCTCAACAATATAATATTGTTAATATATTTGGTTTTTTTTTTAAGTCATTACTGAATCCAATTTTGTTTGCTAATGAAATGATGTTTATTGCTTTATTTTGCCCTCTAGTGGAAAAACAGAGACTAGCAATCTTTTACCATTTTAATTCAGTCATGGGCCACAATACGATTTTAGTTTAGATCAATTCTGAATCCATTCAGATTAGGACCCAAATGGGGCTGATCCCAGCATGGTGCTGTATATTTGACATTCCTTTCATAACATACTCTATGTGACCAAAGGTTTGTGGACACCTGACCATCACACCATGATGTTTTTGCTTAGTGCTGTAACACTTTTTCTACACTGGACCAAAGGGGCCAAGACAAGCACCAGAATGAGAATTCACAAAGCATGGTAAAAAAAAAATGTCTGCCAAGGTTGGTGTGGAAGACTTTGGTGGCTGAATGAGAGAGCTTTACAGCTATGCCCCAAAATCTAAGGGGTAAGCCTTCCCAGAATATTACAAGTAATACTATTGGTCAATCAGTCATTTTAACGTTTTTGTCGACTGTGGAGTTATTTTGCAATATTTCCCCCCCTCTTTATTTCCTTTTATAGGCAAAAATAGGCAAAATAGTACTAATTCTACAGGTGGGTCACTGCTTAGGATCTACACATTGTAATGCTGCATATTCAATACAACGTTTAAAGCATGCTGTGTGAAAATTTCCAATTTCTAATAGACAGGAACAAAACAGACCACACCTGAAACTAAATAAACATTTATGATGCAGGCTGAGGATAGTGAAGCAGCAAGAGATCTCAGGAGATATTTGGTTTGCATAATTTTGGTGAAAATCGCTGTGGCTTGATGACCCAAAATTCCCTTAATCCTAAAAATAAACAGAATACAGGGAGGGGATTGTGTGCTCATTAGTGCACACTGCATTTCATCAGTTTTTTAATATTGATTTTCTTTTGTTTGTTTAAACTTTTGTCAAAGTTTGTGGTTATTTACTTACGCTAAAGTGGAAAAGAAATAGGACCTCTAATTACACCATGATTTGTTTTTCCCAAGTACATGATACTTAGGAAAAATGATTTACTTTTGTAATGTGTAATTTGTAATGAGATTTTTTAATGCATAAATTAAAGAAATAAACGAATGATTATACTATTATTGTAATATGTATTGTTGTGTGTTTCTTAAGGATTGCTCTGTAAAAAGCAATTTTTAATGAGCCATCAGTATTTTTTTATCAAATGGACAGCCAATCACAATGACAATAACATCAGGTCTTCAGGACACCAATGGAAATAACAATTGTAAAATTGTAATATAATACACAACCACATGCACGTTTGTCTTACTGTCTTTTCAAGGACGCAATTTAATGCTGTTTATTAGTACTATCCCTAAACCAGTGCTATTTTTTATTTTTTATTTTTATAAAATCCACATTTTAATCCACGTTTTCCTCGTAGGGACTAACCACCCAGTCAACATTTTCAGACTTTATTTTTTTATCTTGGTCCACAGATTTGGTTTCCCCTCCCATGATTTGCATTCTTCTGAACTGAAAAACCAAGACTTATGTTGTATCACAAGTTCCCACAACAACCATTCGCTTGTTTTATTATGGCAATTAAACCTCACTGCAGTGTTAAACCAGGTAGAAAAGATTTTCTGCTCACTAAAGCATATACAAAATAGTTGTATTTCAAATTTCAACAACTGCTTGAAAAAGAAAAGAAAAGCATTATGATAAGCTGGTATATACACACAGTACCTCACAGACGTGAGTACAGCTCTCACAGTTCAGCAACCATTTTAGTATTACATACAGCCATTATTGTCAAAATAACTGGCAACAAAATGAGTACACGCTAAGGGATAACAGCTGTATGTCGTGTAACCATGCAAAGCCACATGTCCTATTCATCATGTTCATGTTTTTGTCTGCTTGACAGGAACATACAAATGTGTGTATCTTGTATTAGAGCAGTTAAAATTCGGTGCTTTGAGTACGATTCTCTCGTACTGACCACTAGATGTTCAACACATGCATTAAAATTAGAATTGTTGCTCTCCACAATGATGGCCCAGGCTATAAATTGGCCTGGTTTATGCAGAGGTTTTCCGAACAGGTTTCACTCAGGACAGGCCTCGCAAGGGTCCATCAAAAAAGTTGAGTCCTCCTGCTGTGCAGAAGGAAGCCTTTTCTGAATCTGGCTTACAAGAAATGCCCTCAAACAGTTTGCTCTAGACAACCTGTCCAAGAGCATGAATTACTGGAACCATTACTTGTGGTTTGTTGAAACTAAGATAAACCTCTTTGGCTCAAATGGTGTCCAGCATGTGTGGTGACACCTTGTTAAGGAGCAACAAGAACATTTTGTCTTGCCTACTTTTAAGCATGGTGGTGGTAGCATCATGGTCTGCGGCTGCATAAGTGCTGCTGGTACTGGACAGCTGTGGTTCATTAAGAAAAACGAGATTCCAAAATGTACTGTGACATTCTAAAGCAGAATATGATGCCCTACCTTGAGAAACAGGGCTGAACGGCCTATAACATAATAACATCCCCAAACACAGCACCAAAATGACAACTACCATGCTGAGGAAGCTGAAGGTGATGGTCAAAATGGTATGTCTGAACCCTATTGAACCCTATCCTTATGCGGGAGGTGGAGAAGCACCATATGTCTAACAACCAGCAGCTCCATGATGTCATTATGTAGGAGTGGAAGAGGATTCCAGCAACAACCTGTGCAGCTCTAAAAAAAATTCCATCCTCAGGAAGAGTAAGGCAGTGCTGGATAACAATGGTGCTCACACAAACAAATTTTGAACACAGTTTTGACATGTTCATGACAATACTCACTTTTGTTGGCAGTAATTTAGACAATAATGGCAATATGTTGAGATATATATTGTATAGTGAATTGTGACAGTTATGTATGTTTCCTGTAGTTTTACTTATAGACCTCTAATCGTTTCTTGTCTTTTCTCTCATGCATCTCTGCTGGTGCTACTGTAGATGTGTATGATGACAGGGACACTCAAACACTATTTGTCACCCGAGCAAAGCTATGAATGAACAAGAAGCTGGGATGGTAATTATAGACGTGGATGTGAAGGGCTGAGCGGGTTTCATGCGCCTGGATGTCTAAATGGCAGGCTTTGTAGATAATGAGTTCAGAGTCCACTTGAATGAATCACACCACTGTCCAGGCCTGTTAGCTTTGTGTTTAAGGCGCGCACTCGGGCACTATCGCACGATTAGCCATCATCACTTTTATTCAACCTCTGCATGCTCCTTGTTCTGTTAAATATCAGGATCATTTTATATGCAACATTTTTGGATGATGCTGACCAAATATCTGCTAACAATATTTTTTCACGTGGTCATTAGAAGTCAGTAATGACATCAATAGCAATTTACGCACATTTTGGCCTGTATATACAGGTAATTAGTTGATGTTTAAGATGTTATGGTGTGTAAACAGCATCGTTAAGCATGAGGATAAGCTGCTAGAGGACATAAAGCAGTGCCAGAGATCATTGTTGTTGAAAATGAGTGCAAGGTACTGTAATATGCACCTTGACTCAAGAGCAAAATGTTTCCTGGTAAAAGGAAGCCTGCATATCTCAGTGCCCACAAAACTGAAGTGCTCTCACACCTGACAGTTTCTCCGCATGGTTATATCAACTCTTCGTGCTCAGAAAATACCTTCCAGCACATGCACCTCGCACTCATTGTTGACGACCATGTTCGCAAATACGGTTCTTGAACTCAGATCAGCTGCTCTCACCGTTAATGGTCTTATTTAATCCTGCGATATATATATATATATATATTGCTGTGATTTTGCACTGTGACATCATATCACGTTGTCCACGATAGTGGTATTAATACCAAACTAACATTTAAAAACATATATAATCAAAATATAATATATAATTGGTCAGCACACAAAACAAAGCAAAACCTAGGTCTTGATTGCCAAAAATAAACAATATAAAGTTCCATCTTTGTGGTCCCTGCTGTCATCAACGATAAGCACTGCCTCTTGTTCTCTTAGTCAAGAACTTTGCTTTGTTGTATTTCTCTGCTGTGTGTTTGTCTCTCTTAGTGAATATCCCTAAGTGTATACTTCCCCTGTACAAGCAATACAAATGCAAAACAGCCTAATTGACTTTCTGCCCAAAGACGAGGCTTACCACACGCAGCATGGTAATTACTCACTGACCCAGTGAGACTCTGAGTGCTGAGGAATTGCCCACTCGCGCCCACATTGTTTCTCATCTATTGTTCTACCTGGACTTGGAAATAAGGTCCCACAATTGACTTTTGTTAACTTCTTTCATATATATATAAGCATCTTTTCAATGCCATCGTTTTATTATCGAGCTGAATCACTGTGCACACCACACCCCCCACACACACACACACACATACCTTTTGAAATAGATTTGGCATTTGTAACGGCTGTGAAATTCATGTCTAATAAATTATCATTAAACTGTAAATTTGAAAGGTTGCTGAAGGAAGGGCAAGGCACTGATTTTATAACTCATTCATTCAAATGAGTTTGTTCTTAATTGGCTATCCTCGTTAAGTAAAGGTTAAATAAACACAGCATTAAAAAAAGAAATTGAGTGACAGACAGGCTTAACACAAAGCCAATTATGGGAGGATTTCCTGTGCTAGGGGGCCAGGGGCACATTGTTGGCTGTTGGTTTATTCTTTAGCTGAATGCAAAAGCCAGAGGGATGCTATTTCATGCAATCAACATCCCTCAACTGACATTTAATACATTGTGTGCATGACTGCACCACTGCAGAGGGCCTCTTTTGCTCTCCAGCGCTTTAGGCAACCTTCGCTGACAGCACACACAATGCACAGTGCAAACTGTATTATTTCAGCCCCGTGGCTGACTTCTCTGCTCATAAACTCCTGCTCACGTTTTCTATAAGAACAATCTCTTCATCTCCTTTTTTTTTTTATACTTCCCTTTGCTCATTGTATAAAGCATGACCTATTTTTTTGTATATAATGGCTAGAGTTCTACTTGAAAATCTCATTTGGCTTTAACCTAGTGTACCTGAAAATCAGCTCCATGGTTCACGTGATCCTTTCAGTGCATGTTAATTTGACACATCAGGAGGCGTCTGCTCCCAAGTACTTTATTTATAATAAATTGAAATCTATATTTACATTGCAAGGTGCATGGGGTTAACAACTCTAATGTCAAGTTGCAATTGAGAGAAACATGCTGGATTGTGTTTCCCTGGTGATGGTAGATGCAGCTATTTACTGTGACTGACTCAGGTGTGTGACACAGAGTCAAATCACTACACGGGTCAGCATACGAAAAAAAACAAAACAAAACAATATCTCATTACTTTCTACCAATAGCTTTAATAGGTGTAGCTATGACAGTGTGCAAATGCTCACAAAGAAATTATGTCAAGTTCTGTTTGCCTCTTTCTTCAGGTGGGACAGTGGAGATGATGCACAAGTGGAGTAACACCCTCTCTCATTGATGGATGTATTAAAGAAGACCAGTCTCATTGTGCCGGCTTTGAATTCAATGCAGACTAATGCATTGGACCAGACCGGTAAGGGGATTTTATATTTCATAAAAAAAATCCAATATCTGGTACTTTATTTTTCTTTTAAATCCATTAGTGTTTAACTCTTTTTCATCTGATTGCCCAAAGACACATTTCAGCATGATTATGGCTGATTATGGTGTTCTTTTGTTGAATGAAGAACAAAAATTTGAAATGCTCTGAAGTTGTACAGTTACCATGACATGACACGTTTTTCTTCCTGGATTTATCTAAATGTGGCATTAGTTTTTAGCATTTATTTACGGGATCCCTTTTTCACTTGCTATACAGTGATATGCTCAAGTGCAGGTTGCGTTTCTACGCCATGTCTTTAAGCCTGTCAGGCTTTACTTTATCATGAGCAGCCCCCTACTCGATTCCAGCAGAGGGATTCGGAGCTAAGAGCTAAGCCAATCCCTCTGTCATAGTCACAAAGATAAGAACTGGAGCAAGTCTTCACTCTGACCAAGTGAAAAACAGAACAATTGAACTCTGGATCAGAGCCTTTTTTCAGGCGATGAATCATACTGCAGTTACTTGGCGCTCATTATCAAAATCTGGTGCGGATAAATTGATTTTTTTCGCCACAATTCACAAATGCCAAAGGCCATTACGGACCAGACTGACAGCTGTTTTAACAAATGCTGGTAGTTGCTTGCTCACACACACACACACACACACACACACACACACACACCTTTAAGCGCTTTGGTGTTCTGCAGTGTTGGTTGAGGGAACGGCCGAGACACTCTGCAATGAAAATGGTGTTCGTTCACTGTGGCTTTCACTTCACTTTGTGGTGCACAGTTATTGGAAAATTGCCATATTTGAATTTGCACCAGGTATAGACTTCCTTTTGACATCCTCAGAATGTATTCACAGTTGTAAATATTTCACAATGGGACTTATTGTTATAACCCCATATTATAAGGTTTTCAAAGCCTGTCGGTTGTCTTTACATGCTAAAATTTTGCTCCGTCTCAAATCAATGGAAGAGAAACTTCTCTGAGTAAAAGGATACAAGCCAGAATCTTCGTCCTGCCAATTCAAAACAAGCAGGCATGTGGTCATTTATTCACAGAGCTATCTGGCAGGAACCAAACCTGGACTGGGGATTAGAGACTGACTACAAATTGCAAATGTCTGGGGATGCCTCCACCAGCCTGTGTCCAGACCACTTCAATAAACCAACAATATTTGTTTTCGAGCATGTGTGGCATTAGAGAGGGTATTTAGTTAGAACCCCTTAAATCCTAACAGTGAAAAAAGGTTTAGTTTCTTCACCTTACTGTGTGTTTAGCATAAAAAAATTGTAAGAAGTGAAGGCTCAGGATATTGTAACCTATTGCCAAAAGTCAGAATAACCCCATATGCTGGTTTATGGCTGCCTAGCGACTGAAAAAAAAAAAACATACAGTGATGTGCATACAATAAAAACGACCACTATTTGTAAAACACATTTAGTTATTTTGTATGCGTGCTATTAAATGTTTCAGATTTTTTTAGAGCAAGTAAAAATATGTGATGCTACTTCCTTCTCACCCTCTAGTGTCAGAACCAATTAGTGAGCTTCTGTCAACTCCCTGTGATACTCTGCTCCACAGCTTGGCAGAAAGAGGAGCAATCGGCTGTTGGAACAGCTGAGGATTCTGGACGAACATGCAAAGTCGATTCCAATACATAACAGCTAAAACTGTTACATTAGGCAGCGAATTGTCACGAACATGGAGTGCAATCCATTGTCTAGAAGAATAAAATGGAGTACATTATTTGTCCTGAATGAAATTTTAAGCCAGTGTCAGAAAATAAAAGGTTGGATTCTATTAACTTACTACTAGCATTCTAAGTGCAAACGTGTTTGCCTGTATATCTTATTTATTTATCGGGACAAAGTGGACATAATGTGTCATAATCTATATTATGTTCCACAGTGAATGTAACTGTTAAAGGTCTAGATAGCAGTGCTGTATTTGCATTAATTGACACTGATCTTTCACTGGTGACATGTAAGGTCAACTCCAAACATTTACATATTACATATTTGTTTTTGTCTGTTTTGCAGTTTCAGAGTGAGCTACCTTAAGCTACCTTAAATATAGCATACATCAATATTTAAAATTTTAATTATTATTATCTATTATTTGATGTTGTAATAATTTAAACAAAACAAGAGCTAATCATTCTAGCAATCATGCATAGGTGATAAGCATACTATGCAGCACTTCTGAATGCTACATTATAGTCCATGCTATCCTATATTTCTGTGCATTCAAGCAAAAAAATAATAATAAACTCCGTTCTCAAGAAATAGCTTATTAGAAATCACATCTTCTTTTTCTTTTTTCAATTTTTCTTTTAAAGAAATCTCTCAAGTAATTTAACTTTGATTTTCAGTCTTAACTCAAGCAGTTAAATTGAACAGTTTAAAATAGATGTTGAAACCTCTGGAAAGTCAAGAGAGTGTCTCTGGCAAATCTATTTGCATAAAGAATGGTGTGCAGCAGAACAAACAAATCTGGATAGCCCCTTTATAATTAATTTCAAGCCTATAAAAGGAACCAATGTTTGTGTGTGTGTGTGTGTGTGTGTGTGTGTGCGTGTGCGTGTGCGCGCACGCATGTGAGTTCACTGCTTCAGCTGATACTGATGAATTATTCAAAGCAAACAAGTATATATCTTTAAATAAGCTAGCTTCCATCCCTTGATATACATTATATGGCCACATATATATATATAGACGCCTACGAATTTCACTCATATGTGCTTGGGATGAACATCAAAATTCAGATTCAATCTCCTTCGCTTTTATAATAACCTCCACTTTTCTGGGAAGGTTTTCCATTAGATTTTGGAGCATGGCTTTGGGTATTTGCTTTTATATACATGAGCGTTAGTAAGGTCAGATACTGCTACTGGCTGTAGATGGAGTTGAGGTCAGGCCTCTGTGCAGGCCACTTGAGATCCTCCACTCCAACCTTGGCAAACAATGTGTATATGAACCTTGCTTTGTGCTAGTTGTCATGCTGGAACAGGTTTGGTCTTCTCTTTTTTAATGAAAGAAATCATAATGTATAAGCATATAAAAAAAGACATTACTGACAACTGCTTCCAACTTAGTGCTACTAAGTAGGATATCCACATATTTTTGGCTATATAGTGTACAAGGAAATGTGTCCTTATATCGATTCAATGATAGACTTAATTGTTGATACTTGAGTGAAATAAAGCTAATCAAAAAATGGTTATTTCTTGGTCAAATATATGTGTGGTGCTGATATTATTTTTTCTTTTTTTGTGTAGGACCATGTGAGCTGAAAGGTAATCTAAAGCTGTATGGTGCTGCAGATAACTCCTTCCCCCTCTCCTCCTCGGTTGCTGTATTGAGTGCCCAAAGAGGTGGTTCAGATGGCCACAGAGTAGCTTTGGCATTAAGAGAATACTGTCTCCCAAGCCTACCTTCACCACAGACTCTAACTGAGACACCTGAGCAGCCCACTGATGAATCCAGCAGTTGTGCCATATCCCTCACAGCTTGTGTTACCAAGGATGTAAATCCCTGGTCCCTGTCAGCGGAGACTAATAAACCACCCCTCACCATGATGGAACCAATGGGCATATCTGGGATGACCGAGGACTGTCTAATCCAGCAAAGTCGCACTTGCCTGGGCTGTATCATTGAGACCAAGGATGCACTGGATAATGAGCCCATTATCAACCTAAAAATGACTGACATGAACCGAGAATACGATGCTTGCTCAATTTCTTCCATGCAGTGCATGGGACTCAATGAAACAGGCAATTGTTCCGAGCAGCTTCTGGCTGACCAGCTTTTGAGCTTTCCCATGCCAAAATCCCAGATGGGAGAGAAAAAGAATTTAGATAAAACAGAAAATGACCAAGATCAGACATCCAGAAACATGTATGAAGGTTTATTGCTGGACAAATGCAATGGAGAGGATGGTCTGCTCCCCAGTTCCAACCAAGACTGGGGATACATCGAGTCATTTATCAGTGAGAGCAAAATGGAGTTGCTAGACTTATGCTCAAAAAATGAACTCTCAGTAAACCTTTTCTCAGAGGAGGATGTGGATAACTACATGTTTGATGACGATGATGATTCTGCCCTGAGCAGTGACATGTGCTCATTGAAAATCCGCTATGAGTCTTTCCAGGACAATATGAGGGAAAAGACAAATGTCCTACAGGAGGAAACACAATTTAACTTTTTTCCCAGTGTCCTGGTAAATGCCACAAAGACAGAGGGTAGTGTGGTAAAAAAGAGTGAAGATGACCTCTTAGCTAAACCTGATGAACTTGCACTAGAAAATGAACATAAAGAAAATGGCAGTTATATTTCTTTAGAGAGAGCATCTGAGTACAGTCCAAAAATGAACTACTTTATTGATTCTAGCAACTCAACTGAAGACTCGGAGGACTATAGCGATGACAGCTCTAGCACTGGGTACTCCATTGACACTTTTAATGAGAGCAAAGAGAGAAATGTATTTTCACTAAAGAATATTTGCTCTTCCAACCCTCTAAACTATGGATTAAGAGCAAAAAGGAAAGTCAGGTACAGCGATGACTACCTTTATGATGTTGACTCTATTGAAAGTGAAAAAAACAATGAAAAGCGTGAGCAGATACCTTCTGGTCCAAGACAGGAAGAGGATGATGATTGGTGCCCTAAAAAGAGAAGAAAATCATCCCGTAAAGAGCCACCGGTGATAATCAAATATATTATTATCAACAGGTTCAAAGGAGAAAAATACATGTGTGTAAAGCTCTGCAAAACTGATCCAACAGCCATGACTGTAAGTTTAAATGAGAACTCAATTAGTGAATATGAAAAACTAGCTCCTCTTAAGGATGTCTGGCAGAGAAAACAGAGGGAACATGAAGAACAGCTTAGACTGCACGCAGCAGATCAACACAAATTTCATCTTAATGGACAGAATCGACCGTTTAGGTCTAGCCCTCCCAAACGGAAACACAAGCTAGCAAACAGACTTAGGATTCAGAGAATTCAAGCTGTGCTACAATCACCCCACAAGCATGGCTTCTCTTACTCTGATCTGAGACAGGATTCTGGCTCTAAAGAAGAGACAGCTCCCACAGTACAATCATTACCAATATCAGACCCAAGTTGTTCAAGTACATTAGACCCAGATGACATTATACACACTGTTACCCCAAAGAGCAGATCACAGGAGAGAGAGGAGAGAAGAATAGGAAATAAAATGGTCAAAATCCGTAAATTTAAAAGTGAAGCAAGGCTCAGAATAGAGAAAATGAAGAAATTTGAAGAGAACAGAGAAAACCAGACAAACAAGACTGTTACTTGTGCTGTGACAGAAAATAAGGACACTGTAGGGGGTGGAAATGAAACTGAGATCAACTCTGCTGCACACAGTCCTCAGAGTCAAACAGCTGAGACCACTGAAAAAATAGTTTTCATGTCTAACACCTGCTCCTATAACAAAGCTACATCATCTGATGATGTGGCAACAGGTATGTCTGTTATCCCTGGAGGCTATTTGCAGACATTGTTGGAAGCCTCAGACTCCTTGGGTGGTTCTGGTGGCTCTTTTTTTTCTCAGCAGAACCCCAGGCAGCAATCTTTGGGTCTCTCTCTGGAAGAGCAGCAATTCACTAGTCTTCAGCTAGCCCAAAGCTGTGTACTCTCCCCACCCTCTGAATCAGAGCTCCAGCAGTCTCCTCAGAACTGTCCCAGTCTCTCCCAAATGTGGCACACCCAGCTTGACCCGAATCAGCAATTCACTACTGATATCCCTGAGACAACAGTCTTGCCTAACAACTTCCCTAATCCCATGCCTTTGCCAATCTCAGAGAACCTTACAGTTACAGGGTACAGTCAGTTGGGGCTGGATACTAACAGAATGCTTTATGAAAAAAATTACATGCCTGAGCAGGCACTGCCACCTGATTCAGATTTTCAAGCATGTCAGGTTCCCAGTATGGAAGGCCAGCTACAGTTTCAAAGAGGGACACTGCACAGTGACAATGGAAGGCTCATCAGTTTTGACTCGGTTGGCTCGTTGTCAGCTACATCCAGTAATTACAGCTCTCTAAGTCTCAAGTCTTGTGAGAAAGATAGCGAGAATGATGTGAACGAGAACTTTCTGGCCCACTGTAGTCCCAAACTGGTGATTCAGCAGAGCATTGATGCAATCACCCCACTAAGGGAGTCAACGGACTTACTAGATATCTCAAACTTCACTCCTGATAAATTTAGACATGCATCACTGTCGGAGCTCTCACCTCCTGAAACACCTAACTTGTCCCCGCAGGTCACATGGCGAGAGTTGAAGCGATTAGGAAATCCCAAAGTTATCCAGAATGGGTCTGAGATTACATTGGAGGGTGCTCAAGAGGGGAAATGGAATTGCAACACGGTAGAACACCAAGAACACCTGGCTGGATTTGCAGTAGATAATCACAAGTATCAGTTGCACAGTTCTAATAATGACAACCATGTAAGCCTGGAAACCAAGTCCAAGAATGAAACTGATTTTGATGAGCAAGGGGCTGACATGATCAGTGGCAAAAAAGGCTCAAAGAAGAAAAGCAGCAACAAGCAAACTTCAGGACAAAATGGTAAAAAAAGCAAAGCAACCAAACCAAAAGCTGCAAAGGGAGAGAAGGTCAAGACCCCACGACAGAATTCACGTGCATCCAAAAAACTAAAAGCCTTACTGGATGAAAAGACTAAGGGCCAGAATGGGGATTCAAAGTGTATGACACACCAGCTGACAGATAGCAGCTCTGAGGACTGGCCAGGAATGGGCTGGTCAGAGGCCAACAGTTGCACGGATGACCAGCGAGAGTTTGAAGAGCCATCCAACATCCTTTCTAACATAGTGTCAGGGATGGCTGAAGTGCAGCGTTTCATGATGACCTCAATTGAGCCAATATGGGGCCCTGCAACAGACATGTGTTTACCCTCAGAGGCAAATAGTCTAAAGCTGAAGACTCTCAAAATCCTGGCAGGAACCTCGTCAGAGCCCAGGAAAAAAGGTGCTGTGTCTGCTGAAGGTACGAAAGGCAAGAAAGGAGGGGGGAAATGTGGAAAAAATCAAGCAAAGTTCAATGCCTCTCATCCACTTTTACCCCAGTTAGCTTTGGGCTGTAACATGTTCGATAAGTCTAATCTTGGGGTACCAGGCATAAATGGACCTGCACACAAAAAGATGTATCGTCACAAAACCAGCGCAAAATTCCCTCGGATCGAAAACCCTAAAGGCAAGAGGGCTGACCCAAATAAGGACATAGCATTGATGACCTCATTTGAAAAACTGAGGTAATATTTTGTAACTAGCTGCTGATGCACGTTCCTCACTTTCCCAAACCTCCTGCTCAGCCCTCAATCCCTGGTATACCTGCACTGACTCAAAGCCAGAGATGCATGGAAATTACCCTTGGCCCACCCTCCTTATTTTGGCCCTTTGAAGAAGATATAGATATCTTGCATGAGAAATTATATGTACTTACAAACTACCTATTGAGTGATTGTGCAAGGCTTGATTGAGATTTTAACCTACCATGGCTGCATTTTTTTCATGCTTTTGCAATTTTTTCCTTGTAGTTGTTTTGGTTCTTTTTGTCTGAAGTTAAACAAAAATCCTTAATTAATGCAACGTGTCTTCTCGGGAGCCATTTTTTTAAAAGTGAAATTTACTACCCTAACTTTGTGTTATACTTCTTTGTTTGAAACGTAGCTATTTGGATTTAAAAAAAAAAAATTGTGTTGTGTAAAGTAAGCTCCCTTATTACATTTTGTATGCATAAACAGGATGACCTCATCTTGCCCTCTCCCTTATACTGCCTGACTTTTTAAAATCGAAATGCTCATCCTGCTATCTTGGATCAGCAACATCCTTTGTAGGCCCTAAAACATCTCTAGCACATATTGGGACCATTTTGTATCGAAGACATATCAGATTAACATTTTGTCCTATTTTTCTTACCAATGGCATGGAATCATAATTTTATTCTAATGCTTTTACTATGCTTTTACAGGAGTATTACTGGAACTTATCTTAGAGGGACATTTCTAAGCCATGGAAACTCACTTTTTTGGGTGACCCTGTACAGAAATGCACTATTTAATGACGACATGAATTCTAAAGATCAATGTGCCAAATGTAATATCTGTGCAAATTTATTATCATTATAAACACTGGCTGTTGAATTTACTTTTCACGAGAATTTTGGGCGCACCCTTTCAAGACTGTGAGTTAACATTCCAGATTATCCTTTTTTTTCTTTTTGGGATCCGATATTGTGAAGAGCACCTGCAGCTGACAGTGGTACATGGCCACTCACGTAACCAAAACAAGAATGAACTATCCTCTTTTTTTTTTTTCCACTGACTTGCCAAAATACATTTACCTCAGCATTATGTGGTGTTTGAAAATAAAGACAAACAAAGAATGATAAAAAGCACAGAAGATATGGACACTGTCACTTCTAGTTAGACAAAGACACCATACTGATATTAAAGGATTAGCAAAGTAATGAATGAAGTTTATGGGAATGCATGGTTGTAGCTATTTAAGGGAGTGCTTAATTTCAAAGGAATATTTTGGGAAAAATTCAAGTTTCTTCATGCCTTTAATGCAGGTTAAGAAAGATTAATCTCTATGAAAATCTAACCGAATGATTAAAATATTTGGTATTTAGATTCTGCTTCAGAAACTACATAGCTAACAAACTTAATATGAAAGCTTATAAGCATTGATTTATGAACATTCTGCAGCCATCCATTTATCACATTCCAGTTATCATCAGATAAAAACTTAATTTTCACATAATCATGTGGTAGGAAATTGTTCTGTCAAGACAATAAACTTATCAGGCAGACTTTCTTAAAAATCTTTAGCTCAAATGGTGGTACAATAGCATAGTGGCTAGCTTTGCTGCTACACAACCCAAAGGTCCTGGGGTTATGTCTGTGTATGGGTTACTGTCTGTGTGGGTTTACTGATTTTCAATAACATGCAGGTAGGCAGATTGGTGATACTAAATTGCTCCAATGTGTGAATGTGCATGCATGGATCCCTGTATCTTTTTATTATATTGTTGAACAAAACAAGCTGTTTTATATCCAGTTAACCTACAAAACTGAAAGCTAGCAGTGACTGGTTGAAAATACAATTCGATCTTTGTTTTTAAAATGCATGCTTATTTTATTTTAGGTAATAAAGTGAAAGAGTATTATTTGGAAAACAGTATTAGTTGAAATGTGTGAGGACATGCTTTTTGCCCTAATTGGTTGACAGTTGGTGGTATTTGAAGATCATTAACTTCTACCACAAGTTTGATTTGTTTGTAAGACTTTTAAGGTCACCGCAACCATGTATTTGAAATTAAGAAATCAAGATGTTTAACAAAACATATTGCAAACTTCTAGGAATTCCATTTTTACAGACTCAAAAGTAATTGGACAAAGTAACAATTTTAAATAGGTGAGACCAAATCATTTGCATTCTTTGACCAACTGAAGTCTGGAAACCATAGACATCACCAAATTGAATTGCTTTGGCATGTCTTTATTGCAGCTGCCTTCAGTTGCTGCTTGTTTGTGTCTCTTTCTGCCTTCAGCTGTGTTTTCAGTAAACGGAAAGCATGTCCAATTGGGTTGTGGTCAGGTGTCTGTGCCAGCCATTTGAGAGCATTCCTTTTCCTCACCTTAAGAAACTCTTGGGTTCACATTATGCTTTGGGTCTTTATTTATCTTTACTGAATCTAAGCAGAAATCATAGCTCTATACACTTCAGACTTCATCATCAATAAACACCAGTGACCCAGTTCCACGGGCAGCAATACAAGCCTATGCTATAACACTGCCTCCATGTTTGACAGATAAAAATAGTGCCCTTGAGCCCTTCATTTCCTTTCTTCAATGTTCTCTCTTTACATAGTTCTAATAATCTTGGTTATATTTGTCCAAAGAATTATTTAAGAACTGAACAGGCTTCTTTTAATAGATGTTTTATAGCAAAGACTAATCTGAATTTTCCTGTTCATGAGTGTTGCAGCAACACTACTTTGGACCGTATAAAGAAAATTGGAATGAACTTACTTGGAATTAAATAACAAACTGCATATCATCAAGTGTCCAGTTACTATTAAGTAATTAATTGGAGGGACTGTGTAAATAAATGGCTGTAATTCCTAACTGGTTACAATATTGAATAAATAATGCAATATTTTGTGAAATGCCATGAACTGAAGGTCCAAGTGAAACCCTCTGTACTTTTAAAATGTGGATCTTAAATGTCTTACAAACCTTAAATGCACCTGGTAGTGGAATACAATGGTGTCCAAATACTTCTATGATTGTATGTGAATTAGATTTTTCCCCACATTGCATTTAACATATCGAACACATTAACTGGTGAAATACTGTCAACATTCAGTAATTAACTTGGTCATGATCATCCATATATATTGTACATAAACACATACACATGCACTTGTACCTAATATATTTAGCCATTACAGTTTTTTTTCTGGTGATTACTGAAGTACAGTGCAGTTACTACCTGCATGTTGTATATGTGAATGGGGAAATTGTGCAGTAGGTATATAATGTGGCTTGGTCTGGAATTTCAGCTGTGAAGGTTCTGCTTATAAATGCTAAAAACAGGTCACACTTGTTAACATCTATGAAGGTCAAAAAATTTACTCCGCATAGGAAATGCTGCATTTGGTGATTTAGTTTAGTTATACATATGTACAGACCTATTCAGTCATTTGTAAGTTGGGGAAAGTATGGAATCAAACACTGACCTTGAATTCTCCGTTTACCATTCACCAGCCACTTTAATAGGAATGCATGTATTCTTGCACGTCCATGCAGTTATGCAGTCAGTTGTTGCAGCAGCACAATGCATAAAATCATACAGCTCAAGAGCTTCATTTACTGTTCACATAATACAAAATCCCAAGGGATTCTGCAGTATCTGAAATACTAGGCACCAAAAAGCCACAAAGTCTTTAAGATCACATTTTTAACCATTCTGATGTTTTTGAAGCTTTTGACTTCTTCATATTTGAATGCATTGCACTGCTATCACATGATTGGACAATGACATGAATGTTATTAAAGTTGCTGGTATATATATGTGCATGTTGTATTTATTCTCATTTGATTCGAAAAACGAATATTATAGAAAATATTGAGAAGGACAATTGACATGGAAAATGCCTTAATGATTAAAAGTATGTTCACTCATTACTGCAACATTTCAACATAACAGTTTTTTGCTCAGTTTTGCTCTGTGTCCTTTTGCCTCTCTTCATTCTGTTTAGCATGCCATAATTAGGCACCAGGACATGCTGGTGGTAGAAAAAACTGCACATGGGCTGTCATGCCCTCTTGCCTGCCTTCTTTCATTTCTGCCTATTTTTAATTGAATGTACTTCTTTGAGATTTACAGTGTGCCACTGTTAAGCTGCCTCTTCTTACTGGTGCTAAGAAAGCAAAAGTTCTCCTCCCTAATATGACTATATCTTAATATATATAGTTATAAACAAAAGAAAACCCTAATCCTCTCTTTATGAATGTATAATATATGGTTATGTTTGATGTATCCACACCATTAATTATTTGACGTTAATTGGATTACTTTTGAAAAAATTATTGAGCTTTATAAATATTGTCTAGAGCTGATATCAGAGGGATTCTTAACAAACTCTTGACACAACAAAAAACACTGTATATTTTTCTCTGTGCCAATTTGTAACATATTTTGTAAGTGTATATTTTTCTTAGAAAGTGCTGTGAAGTATTAGTATGTGTGAGTAACCTTTTTTGTGCCTATGCAGGCAGTGAAAAGGATGGATAATACAAAATTTTCTGGTTTTAAAAACCAAAATGTCAAGTAACCTAAAAAAAAAAAAAAATCGACATTTTTGTTGGGAGTTTTGTACAACAAAATTTAACTTGTTGTGGGAGTATTGTGTTATTGTGAAAAACACAAATACATAACTGAAGAAAAATGAAGACGAAATCTAATTTGTGAACTACTTGCTGTTTTATAGATTTTTTCATGTAAATTATTCTAGTATTTTTGGGTTTATGTTGTAACTGTTGCAAAAGTTTTAAATATTTGTGAACCCGCCTGTATGGTGACAATGTAATATTGGTAACTTGCTGAGTTTTGTAATAATGTTTATGGAGTAAATATACAAATTAAAATGAGATTTTGAATGCTGCTTTTGGAAATTGTCAAACTTTGTCCTGTCGCTGTTTTTTTAGCTGCCCGAATCTTCTGGGTTGCTTGACTTGTAGATGTGAACCATGGCGGTTCACATGCTGTTCTTAATCATAGGCATACTGAACATTTGTTACGTGGGTGCAGTGTATTACTTTTTTCTATTTTCCTTGTTTGCAGCATTTAGAATTAACTAGGCAGTTCGAGTTCTTCAGAACGCTTCCACTCTGGTCATTTAACACAATTTGTAACTTCTCAGGTCAACATCTGTCTTTAAAATAAAAAGTTGAAAACAACTTTGTGAAGGCTTGTGCCTACTGTGGTCACAAATTACTTTCTATTTCTCAAAAAACGATGAAAAACATTTACCATCTTGATTAATAAAATAAAAAAATGAAGAACTGATAAACGGTAATTAATATGAATTGGGTTTCTTTTATTTACATAATTTACTGTATTTTTTTCTTTTTTTTTTTAATGGCATCTGTAGTTTTACAATGATTCAAATTACAACTGGTATGGTGCAAACTGGATGTAGTTGTGAATTAACTTGAGTTCCACTAATGACTCGTAAGTTCATATCAACTACATAATATACTGTAAGCAGCCCAACCATGTCCAGTGCCTTTGCTTAGATACATTGTATTTCACAAGAAATACAATTGACATAATTAAGATTTTACTGTTTGATTAAAATAATATTTAACAACTGAAAGTGCAATTTATTTTTTACTGTTGCACAAAAACTAATACAAGCAGACATGTTGGATGTTGGTCACACTTGCAAATGTTTATATTTTGCTCAAGCTCTGTCAGATTGGCCATTGCTTAACAGCAGTTTTTGGTCCTGCTGCAATTAGATTAAGATCTGGGTTTGAATTGGGGAAATGTATGACATTATAGTTTTGAACCACTCCACTGTAACTGTAGCAGTACGTGTAAGGTCGTTCTCTCAGAAGATTAACCGTCTCCTCAAGCTTGTATTATTTTGCAAGTCTAAAAAGGCTTTCGTCTAGAATCTGTTTGGAATCACCATCTTATCCTACAGTAAGTACTAGGGCTGTAGCTATCGATTATTTTAATACTTGAGTATTCTGCTGATTATTCTTTGGCTTGAATCTATGGAAGCCCATTTCCGCCATGTAAAAAAAAAGTTTGACTAATTCTGACTTTTTTTCTCATAAACATTCAACATTTCAGGTCTATCCACCATGTTGTTGGCCTGAAGTTTGAAGCAGTTGGTCTATGAATGAGGCTCCTCTGCTTCATCTGTCTTGTTCCGAATTCTTTAGAGCTGATTGTTAGACAGAGTTCTTTCCAGGGATCGGAGGTGTAGTTTGATACCATGCGATTTTATTAATTGTAGACTATTTTATTTTCAATGTGTAAAGCTTTCTGGCACTATAGAGGGGGTGACACTGCCCAATTGGCAAAAAAAGTACTGACAATTTCTCTGGACAATGCTGAAGAAAATCACCTCACAACATGAGGCTACTTTCAACATGATTCAGTTTGGCCTCAAAACATCCTAAAAGCCTGATCTTTCAACAGCTTAAGATTTACCCTTTGCCTATGTTTGCTTAAAAACCTAAATAATCTGACCTCTAATCCACTAATCCAAACTTGAAATTTCACTTACTTTCCAAGTATTCTTCATACTAGTTTTGGTCTACCACATTTAATGTGCACTACCTACCATGCCAGGCCAAATAAAACTAAACAGCTGGATTGGATACTACGGTGTATGTAAACCGTCATCTTCAAAAAAAAAAAAAAAAAAAAAAAAAAAAAAAAAAAAAAAAAAAAAAAAAAATTATTGTGAAAACAAATCATACAAAAACAATATTAGAACTCACTGCTATGTTTAATAGATACATTAAGAGCATTTCCACATGTGCAGTGCAAAGAGAACTCGAGGCAATGGCACTAAACAGCTGTGTAGCCTTAAGAAAACTACTTATCAGTAAGGCTAATTGAAAAAGGCTTTAATTTGCTAAAGAGCAAAAAAAATGTACTCTGGAGCAAAGGAAAAAGTTCATGTGGGTTTATAAGTCTAAATTTAAGTCTAAAGTGGGGCAGTGTTATGATCTGGGGTTGGTTTAGTTGGTCAGGTCTGGTTTCATCAAATGTGCATAAAATATGCACAGGCATTATCCATGATAAAGTGCCAGGATTCAACAAGCTTCATTTGTGAAAGCATGACACCATGAGACATTATTTTCACACATGGATTAGTCACCACAGAATCCAGACGTTAAATGTAATTAGAATATTTGCTTTGTACTGTGGTCTGACTTTCCCATCATCAGTACAAGATAATAAAAACAATTAATGCCGTTCTGAAAAGATATACATTTAATGACATTGCATAAGCTTATCAAAACAATGGCATGGGAAATGCATCCAAGGAAATATTAGTGTGTGTGACTTTTTTGCCAGGCAGTATAGGAGAATTTTTATGTTTCTTTTACTAAGGAAAATAACAGAAAACCTGTCTACCTGCAAACTCACAGTTGCTGAATTAAATACATGTTTAAATGTCTGTGACTGTATAAAAGAGGTTCAAAGGTACAGGTTACATTCTCACAATGAAAGCTTTTTGGATGAAAAAGACATCAGAGAAAGCATTACCTCAATGTTTCTGTTAAGAAAAAGGTTTTATGAGGCTACAATAACCAATATCAATACTTTGCCACTAGCAACAAGAGCATATTTACAGCTCACTGCCTGGTAAAAGATGTGTAAGCATAAAAAAAATACCTTCTGAGAGCAGTTAATTTTGCTGAAGATATTATACAAGAAGTACTCTCTATATCTTACATTTAAATCAGTTGCAGCAGATAATCAACAGCAGCAAAATACAGTGTACTAAACAATATTCGATATAAATATAGTATCTATTACATAAACAATTAGGTGTAACCAATGTCTGTATAAAAGTGCATAAAATGGTTCCATGTAATCTGAATGGACCTCATTTATCAGTCTTTTATTAAAGTAATGTGTAATGTGTGTGTGTAAGCTAAAGGAAACTCAAAGTATGTTGCTTAACTCTATTAATCACTCATATTATAAAGTGTGTTGCCAACACAGCTCTTTAAAAAATCATAAAATTACAACTAATTGGTAAAAGTGAGCGCATACAGGTAGACGTGAAAGTTTGACTCACTTCTACAGCAAGAAAAATATTTAGCCGTGTACCAACAGCTGAACAATGAGGTGTGAATTAAGAAAATTGTGTGACAGGTACACAGAGGACAAAAAAAGATTTCTATTGTACTTAGGTGATTATGTAAAAGTATATCTCACATGGAACTGATAATATATATATATAACTGTTTTATGTGTCAGCCAATTCACTGGACATGTTGGAAAGCTTTGACATATGCCATTGCATATAAAATCGATTTACGAACCCGATTCAAAAAAAGTTGGGACACTGTACAAATTGTAAATAAAAACAGAATGCAATAATGTGGAAGTTTCAAATTTAATTTTTTTATTCAGAATACAACATAGAGGACATTTCAAATGTTTAAACTGAGAAAATGTATCATTTTATGGGAAAAATAAGTTGATTTAAAATTTCATGGCATCAACACGTCTCAAAAAAGTTGGGACAAGGCCATGTTTACCACTGTGTAGCATCCCCTCTTCTTTCTATAACAGTCTGCAAACGTCTGGGGACAGAGGAGACAAGTTGCTTAAGTTTAGGAATAGGAATGTTCTCCCATTCTTGTCTAATACAGGCTTCTAGTTGCTCAACTGTATTTGGTTTTCTTTGTCGCATCTTCCTCATTATGATGCGTCAAATGTTTTCTAAGGGTGAAAGATCTGGACTGCAGGCTGGCCATTTCAGCACCCCAGGATCCTTCTTCTATGCAGCCATGATGTTGTAATTGATGTAGTATGTTTTGAGAAAATGTTCATTGTTAAAAGCGCTATACAAATGAAATGAATAGTATGTGGTCTGGCATTGTGATTTTGGAAAATGCAAGGTCTTTCCTGAAAGAGACGACATCTGGATGGGAGCATATGTTGTTCTAGAACTTGTGTATACCTTTCAGCATTGATGGTGCCTTTCCAGATGTATAATTTGCCCATTCCACACGCACTCATGCAACCCCATACCATCAGAGATGCAGGATTCTGAACTGAGCGCTAATAACAACTTGGGTTGTCCTTATCCTCTTTAGTCTAGATAACATGGCGTCCCAGTTTTCCAAAAAGAACTTCAAATATTGATACGTCTGACCACAGAACAGTTTTCCACTTTGCCACAGTCCATTTTAAATGAGCCTTGGCCCAGAGAAAACTCTTGCGCTTCTGGATCATGTTAAGCTATGGCTTCTTTTTTGACCTAAAGAGTTTTAACCAGCAACAGTGAATGGCACGGTGGATTGTGTTCACCAACAATGTTTTCTGGAAGTATTCCTGAGCCCATGTTCTGATTTCCATTACAGTAGCATTCCTGTGTGTGATTCAGTGGCGTATAAGGGCCCGAAGATCACAGGCATCCAGTATGGTTTTCCAGCCTTGATCCTTACGCACAGAGATTGTTCCAGATTCTCTGAATCTTTGGATGATATTATGCACTGTAGATGATGATAACTTCAAACTCTTTGCAATTTTTCTCTGAGAAACTCATTTCTGATATTGCTCAACTATTTTTTGCCACAGCATTGGGGGAATTGGTGATTCTCTGCCCATCTTGACTTCTGAGGGACACTGCCACTCTGAGAGGCTCTTTTTATACCCAATCATGTTGCCAATTGACCTAATAAGTTGAGAATTGGTCCTCCAGCTGTTCCTTATATGTACATTTAACTTTTCCGTCCTCTTATTGTTACCTGTCCCAACTTTTTTTTTTAATGTGTAGCTTTCATGAAATCCAAAATAAGCCAATATTTGGCATGACATTTCAAAATGTCTCACTTTCAACATTTGATATGTTTTATATATTCTATTGTGAATAAAATATGTTTATGAGATTTTTTGTAAATTATTGCATTACTTTTTTATTCACAATTTGTACAGTGTCCCAACTTTTTTGGAATTGGGTTTGTATAAGCAGTTTAAGAGATAGCAAATACATTAGGCATGGTTAAGTTAACTATTTATACATTTTGAAAGGAAAGAAGGCATCAGTGATCTTAAAAACAATTAAAGGCCTGGAAACCCACAGAACAACTGCAGTAGATAACAGGAGAATTTCTTGTCTGTTAAAGAAAACCCCCTATACAACAGTTGACCAGATCAAGTACATCCAGCAGGAGATAGGTAAATCTGTGTCAAAGTCAACAATCAAGAAAAGACTTCATTAGAGTACAGTTTACAATAACAGTGAATCCATGTCTAAGCCTCAAAAACCAGAAGACATGATTAGAATTTGACAAAGGGTCTGAAAAATGTCCTGGAACAACATACTGTGAATGTTGACAAAGATGAAAGAAAGCCCAGATTGTACCACAATGATGAAAGGGGAACTCAAAATGCAGACGGAAATCAACTGCTTATGAAACAAAACATTGGATTTTTTATAAAAATAAAAATAAAGAATTTTTAGTGTACAGTATAGTGCTATATTATCTGCTATTATCAGCATATGTGTAAAAGCTTTTTGGATGGAACTTAATAATGTGGATAAAAGACCTAAAGCATACTCCTATACCAATTCAGACAGAGAGAGAACACAGAGAATGTTTTGCAATGGTTATGACAATCACCTAAGCTGAATATGACGGAGCATTTGTTTAACATCATAAAAGGAAAGAAAAACCTAAAGACTAACAGAAGAACTAAAGGCCTGTCAGAAGCTGATCATTAAAGTCAGTAGTTAAAGCTCATATTCATTAATTAAATTTAACTCCAATATTTTGTGAAACAGTTAAAATAACTAACTGTGTAAATTTACAATGACTTTTGTATTTGAGAGTTTAGCATATGAAATCAATCAAGAGATAAAACTGGTCAGACAGCTTGTCCAGCACTTATTAATCATTTTCCATATGCAGCAAACACTGCATGACAAAATGTTGCAAAATTATAGTTGTATAATTTGCATAAAAACCTTACCTTTGTCAGGAAACGATTCTAGAACTAACCAAAGAAGTTACTATTTTCTAGCTAGCAAACATTAGCTAATCAATAATTTCATTCAAAGAAATTCAAGTAAAAGCTATAAGCTAATGCAATAAGCTAATGTAATATATCAACTGAAAATATGTTGGTAAAGAGCAGTCAGTAGTCACTACTCTACACTGCTCTCCTATGCTTGTCTTACATTGTTGGTGGTGTACGTTTAATACGGAAACAATGGCTATATTAGCTAAATGAATAGCATATTCACATTTTTTATTCCAATTATTAGTGGCTTGGGCAATTTTTTACAAACCATTTAATATCCAAACTATATTAACTAGATTTTTTCTTTTTATTATTATTGGAAAGGAGTGTAGAAAGGTTTAGTCTTTGTGGACTAGTTCTGCTTTGCTGCTGCTGCAGCTGCTGCTTCAAAGCAAGTTAGAAGATGTTCAAACAGATGTTAAGGACCATGCTGCTGTAAAAAATTTAGTAATCAATAAAATTTAAGTTTACATTTCCTCCAACATTATGTTAAAGAAGTGCTCTGTGAACTGTCGAATGCTATTAGTAAACTGGAGAATGTACAGCCTGGTAGATTAACTCAATTAATGTCTTGTTTATACAAATATCCTGAGTTGGAGCACCACCCTCACAATGATCACATTTTTTATTGCTTATCCCAGCATTCAGGCTTTTCATCAAACAATACAAAGTAGAAAAAAGACAGTGGCATTGACTAAACGACAGGAGGCAGAGCTGGAGGTAGCAGAGCTGAAGATGTTGAGGTATTCGTTGGGAGTGACGAGGATGGACAGGCTTGGAAATGAGTTTATTAGAGGGACAGCGCACGTAGAACGTTTTTGAGACAAGGTGAGGGAGGCGTGATTGAGATGGTTTGGACATGTGCAGAGGAGGGACATGGGATATATCGGTAGGAGAATGCTGAGGATGGAGCTGCCAGGAAGATGGAAGGAATTTTGAGTCCAGTATGATTAATTTTTTTCTTCTTAAAGACAAAGTTGCCTTATGAATTGGCTCTTCTTTATCTTCCACTTTCACTTTCTTTTAATGCAATGTAACACTTCATTCAGTTGGCTAATTCAAATATCTAAATGAATTTTGAAAGTGCTTGCATGGTGTCATTTTAAAGACAGATAAGTTCAATTGAATTCAGTTCAGTGTAATTTAATCTGAATAGCACTTCAACAATGGGCATTGTTACAAAGCAGCTTTACAGACGTAAACATATTAAGAATATACATTTTATTTCATAAATTAATCCATGTGCAGACGAGGGACATGGGGTATATCGGTAGGAGAATGCTGAGGATGGAGGAAAAGGTAAGAGGAAAAGAGAAAGGCTAAGAAAGAGGTTTATGGATGTGGAAAGGGAAAACATGCAGGTAGTTGGGTTAAAAGAGGCAGATGTAGAGGACAGGGGGGTATGGAGACGGCTGATCCGCTGTGGTGACCCCTAATGGGAGAAAACGAAAGAAGACGAAAAAGAGAAGAAATTATTCCCTATAAGTTTTTTCCAATGAGTGAGCCAGCAGCGATACCGGGAAGGAAACACTCCCAGTAGCCATTGATTATATATTAATAGTTGTTTAGGTTATCAACTGTTTACTTATGGAGACTTGAGTGCAAAACTATTCATGACTGATACTGTAAGTGTCTGATCTGGTATGGCTTAATCTACTGCATGTGTACACACAGTCTAAAGCACTTTATTAGAAACACATTTAAACCTACTTATTTATTTAACTGTATGGCCCCAGAATTGAATTACCGACAAAATAATTTATGCATAAATTTACTCATACTATTGATAATTTAGCAATTATGTAATCTTAGAAATTAATACATATACATTTACATTACTGATGCCCATCTAGGGTGTTTGGTTGCATGACAAAAAACTTGTTTACAAGTTGTATTGTGTGTATTACAAGTAGTTATTAATTATTGAAATATTCAATAGTATGGTGAGAACCCAGCCATTAGGGTTGCACAAGCCAGTGCACTCTTATTGCCGGTCCCAAGCCCAGATAAATAGGAAGGGTTGCGTTAGGAAGGGCATCCAGTGTAAAATATGTGCCAAATCAAATATGCGGATCAGGAATCAGAATCTCATACTAGATCGGTCTAGACCCAGGTTACCAATGACTGCTACTGTTGGCCAAAGGAGGAGAAGGGTTCGGAGGTGGGTTTAAACTGATCTTTCCTGGTGTGAATGGAAAGAGAAAGAGTAGAGTAAGAGTGTAGTGGAGGTGAAGAGAGTTTCTGATAGGGTAATAAACATGAAGCTGGAAGTTAAAGGGGTGATGCTAAATGTTATCAGTGCTCCACAAGTCAGCTGTGAGATGGAGGAAAGGGAAAAATTTTGGAGTGAGTTAGATTAACTGGTAGAAGGTATACCTAGGAATGAACGATTGGTGATTGGGTTCAATGTGCATGTAGGTGAAGGGAACAGAGGTGATAAGGAGGTGATGGGTAGGTATGGCCTTATGGAGAGGAATGCGGAAGGGCAGATGGTGGTAGATTTTGCTAAAAGGACAGAAATGGCAGTGGTGAACACATTTTTTAAGAAGAAGGAGCAGTATAGGGTGACGTATAAGAGTGGAGGTAGGTGCACACAGGTGGACTATGTTCTATGCAGAAGTTTCAACTTAAACAAGATTAGAGACTGTAAGGTGTTGGCAAGGGACAGTGTAGCTAGACAGCATTGGATGGTGGTCTGTAGGATGGTTTTAGAGCTGAAGAAGAAGAGGAGGAAAGTGAGGCCTGAAAGAAGAATAAGATAGTGAACACTAAAGGAGAAAGACTTTAGTATTAGGTTCAGGAAAGAGGTCAGACAGGGGCTCGGTGGTGGTGAAGAGGTGCTGGATGATTGGGCAACTACTGCAAAAGTGATAAGGAAGACAGCTAGAAAGGAACTTGGTGTGACAAAGACAAAGAAATGTGGTGGTGGAATGAGGAAGTGCAGGAGAGCATAAGGAAAAAGAGGTTGGCAAAACAAAACTGGGATCGACAGAGTTATGAGAAAAGTAGACAGGAGTACAAGGAGATGCGGCAGCAGGTAAAGAGGGATGTGGCAAAAGGCATATGAGGAGCTGTATGAGAAGTTGGACACAAAGGAAGGAGAAAAGGATTTGTACTGATTGGCCAGGCAGAGGGACCGAGCTAGAATGGATGTGCTGCAAGTTAGAGCAATAAAGGATGGAGATAGAAATGTGTTGACTAGTGAGGAGAGTGTGTTGAAGAGGATGAAGAGTGGAAAGTCGGTAGGACTCGATGACATACCGGTAGAAGCATGGAGATGTTTAGGAGAGATGGCAGTGGAGTTTTTACCAAGATTGTTTAGCAGGATTTTGGAAGGTGGGAGGATGCCAGAGGAATGGAGAAGAAGTGTGCTGGTACCGATCTTTAAGAATAAGGGAGATGTGCAGACCTGCAGTAACTACAGGGGAATAAAGTTGATTAGTCACACCATGAATTTATGGAAAACAGTCATTGAAGCCAGGCTGAGGGAAGAGGTGATCATTTGTAAACAGCATTATGGTTTCATACCGAGGCAGAGCACCACAGGTGCATTATTTGCTTTGAGAATGTTGACGGAGAAGTATAGAGAAGGTCAGAAGGAGTTGCATTGTGTGTTTGTGGATTTTGAGAAAGCGTACGAGAGAGGAGTTGTGGTATTCTATGAGGAAGTCAGGTGTGTCAGAGAAGTATTTGAGGGTGGTGCAGGACACGTATGAGGACAGTGTGACAGCAGTGAAGTGTGCAGTAGGAACAACAGACTGGTTTAAGGTGGAGGTTGGGTTGCATCAAGGATCGGCTATAAACCCTTTCATGATATTGTTATTTGTGGTGAGAGTAGGGAGCAAGTTGAGAAGAGCCTGGAGAGGTGGAGATATGCGCTGGAGAGAAGAGAAATAAAAGTTAGTAGGAGTAAGACAGAGTACATGTGTGTGAATGAGAGGGAGAGCAGTGGAGTGGTGCAGTTACGGGGAGAAGAGGTGGAGAAGGTGGAGGAGTTCAGGTACCTGGGATCAAAAGTGTAAAGTAATGAAGAGTGTGCTGGAGAAGTGAAGAAAAGAGTGCAGGCAGGGTGAAGTGGGTGGAGAAGAGTGGCAGAAGTGATTTGTAATAGAAGAGTATCTGCGAGAGTAAAAGGGAAAGTTTATAGGACTGTGGTAAAACCTGTAATGTTGTATGGTTTAGAGATTTTTGACTAAAAGACAGGAGGGGGAGCTGGAGGTAGCAGAGCATGTGCAGAGGAGGGACATGGGTATATCGGTAGGGGAATGCTGAGGATGGAGCCACCAAGAGGGAGGAAAAGAGGAGGGCCAAAGAGAAGGTTTATGGATGTGGTGAGGGAAGACATGCAGGTGGTTGGGGTGAAAGAGGCAGGTGTACAGAGGCAGGTGTATGAAGAAAGATGATCCGTTGTGGCAACCCCTATTGGGAGAAGCTGAAAGAAGAAATTAGAGATGGCAATAAACCTAAGCCTAAGTAATAAAATAATAATAATGTTAGTATTATAATAATGGAAAAAAAGGTTTATTTACAGAATTTCAGCTCATATTTTGGTCACCATTTTGGTATTATTTTGGTTGGCAGGTTACATTATAAATGTTAACACTGAGTACCTCTACATCAGAGATGCCCAAACTATGAGCTCACATTTTATTTGGCCTGCAATGCTTTATATGAGAATAATAAAAAGAATTGAAATCTTTATTTATAATGTAGTACTTAATATAATATTTAGTTTTATTTTTAAGCTGCAGAAATGTAAATTAGGGTGAAAAGTAGAGAATATTATTGAATTGTAATCAGTCCAATTTGTACAAATATTTTCTTTTAGGGGCTGCTTAATGTCTCTCATTAGAGGTCACTGATATTACAAGCAAATGTCTGTCTACCTTATAGCCTGATAGTTGCACTGGGCATTGATTGCAATTGTACTATAAATGGGATTTTTTCTATTTTATGGTGTACAATTTATACATTTAATTCAACTAGAAAAATGTAAAAGTTAAACTGAACTAATTAATAAAGAGGTTTTTTTTCTTTTTTACAGATAATTACAGTCATGATTTCCTAAATATTATGAAATCAGAAATGATGGAAACTATGGGCAGCTTTAACTTTAATATAATGTCATATAATTTAATATAATTCAACATGTATTTGTTTGTCTTATATCTGATATTTAAGTTCGCTTTTACGCTCTTATAGGAAATAAAAAATAGCTTTGGAACCCTCTCTTCTAGGTGCAAAAAATCACGTCACATTCGCTTTTTTCGAGTCCTGTCTTTCATAAGATTTCCCATCAGTCCCTCAAACCGGAAACGGAAATAAGTGTAAAGATAACGGATGGTCTGATGTTCGAGAAAATAGATTCCTAATGCCGGAAAATATCACCGTTTGTTGAAATACACGTTTAGACACAGCGGTTTACCGGTTATTATCGTAGTAACGGATTTAAAAAGGTTTTATTTCAGTGGTTAGTTTTTTTTTCTTCTACCGACCTGAGGAGGTGTAGCTCGTGTTCGGCTAACTACGCTAACTGACTCGTTGGCTAAATACGCAGTTTGAGGCCAGGGTCATCACATCTGCCCAGATTCTCCTTCGTTAGTGGTCTACGTAGCCAGCGTCTGAAACGATGTCTTTAAAACTCTAATCAGTGAAACATTTGCGGATTTTGAGGGGATCCTTTTCGTTTTCCAGGCTATAAACCTGTCGGAAGTGAGAAGGCCTCTGAGTAGCTAACTAGCAGGTAGCCAATTCCAAAGGAAACGAGATTTGGTTGGGCAAACAAAGGTAAGAATCATTTGGTCTCCAAGCAACATTGACAATTAGCCAGTTTGTAGTTTACTGACATTAGTACCATTGTGTATTTGTTTGTCTTTCACTTTTTATTTGTGTGTGCAAACTAGGCTAGCTATTTTATTAGCCTACTGGTTATCATTGACATGACTTATTAGGTGACGCTAATAACAATGGAACATTTTATCCACCGATAAATACGAATACGTGCTGTCGCTGGTGATATAAACGACTAAACATTTTCACCATAGTTATGGATATGATCGTGTTAAATACCAAGATTCTCCTGTTCGTTGTGAAATTTTGGTTTATGACGTAAAAAAAGACTGATCGCTAGCTGTTTAGCCAGACTGCTGCTTTAATTGGATCATCGGTTTTGGTGGACTATGTAGTTCAGGATGTGTTGCCTGGTTAAGGGTGATCTAGTCTCGGTTATTTGTCGTGTTGGTCTCCTTTCATGATGCCATTTTGTTTCCATATTTTCTGTCAGGGTCCATTTTTAAGGCCAGTTCGAGAGAAACGTGTTAACTGGTTAGAAATGATTGGATAGGCTTCATAACAGCCAGAAGCTGCTAACACACAGGCTGAGCTGGCCAGACTGGTAGACCAGCATATTGTAACACTATTATTATTATTATTATTATTATTATTATTACACCATTTTTAAGATTATTGAGTGGTAGAGTTGCTTTTGATTTGAGTTCCATAATCTGAAGTGCATGCATAAAATGTCATTAGTATGATTGTAATGTCTGAAAGACAGACAGGTTTGTTCTGTTAAATCAATCGTACCAGCTGCTTCTTGACGTTGAGTCATTTGTACTCATCTAAGAGCATAGCACAAATCCAGTATTATCCAGATCCAGTCATTTTATTTCAACACATGCATGAAAGCACGGTATCCTGTGTGTCCTTGCTACAGCTGAACATGTATTGAGCTTTCAATACTTTGTTTATAACTCTTCATTTTGTCTTTGTGTTGAACACGTTTGCTGATTTGTCTCACCAGGTGGTGCTGACTTCTTCCTCCTGGGTCTGTAATGGAGGGTTCAGACAATTCAGATCAAGGCAGTAACGAGCAGGCCGATTCGCAACGCAGGCAACAGCAGGATCGCCTCAACCGAGAAGAGGCTTTCTACCAGTTTGTTAATAATCTGAGTGAGGAGGACTACAGGATGATGAGAGACAACAATCTTTTTGGCACACCAGGTAACTGTGCTGTTTTTCATTGCTGTTTGCTTATTACTGTTGTGTTTTTTTGTATGTTGCTGCTTCTTTTTGTTTGTGGGGACTCTTAAAAGTCAAGTGATTCTCTACGCGCTTTATCCATTGTTGCTTGGTCCGGCTACAGACCTTTCATGTAGTACTTTTCTAATTTCTTCAGTAGGGGGTTACCTTAAAGTGGGGTATGATCAATACTTAATGCCATTTACATTTATGGCATGTAGCAGACGCCCTTGTCCAGAACAACGTTCACGAGTAAAAACTTTGGGTACGGTGGATGTACTCACCTCCCACACTCTAAATCCTGGTAACACACAAATTAAGGATGAGTTTTGGCATTGTGGATTTTGGATTTGCAGTTATGTGTGCAGATTTATTACTTGTAATTTTTTTTCTCGGGGGTGGGATAATATTAGGTTTACGTGTAGTATTTTTCTCTTCGAGTTCTGGGAGCTATTGCAAACCATAGAAGAAGCAACCTAGTTATAATTGTGTGGTTAGGTTAAAGTGTGTTTTAATTGCTTAAAACAAAACCACACAATTTTACGACCCTCTGAAGATGTCCAATTCATTTCTGTCCCAGGATAGTGGAAGGGAATGTTATTTTGGAGCATCCTTTAGCCAAGACCCCTGCCAGGAGATGGCATTGAATGGACAATTCTTGTCCTGGTAAGTCTGGTGGTTTTCAGTAATGTCCTGTTCCTGGTTCACAAGTTTTTTGTTTTAGTTTTTTTTTTCCCCCCCAAACACATCGTCCACTTACGTTACGGAAACACTTTGTGCAAAATTCTGCATATTCGACTTTGTCTTGACAGATCTAACAGCTTTGCACATGTTGGTCCTTATGTTTTGCCTATGCTTCTTGGTCAAAATGGAAAGCACTATACAGAGCCATTGTGAATCTTGGCACAGGTTCCCTGGTGGTCTAGTGGTTAGGATGCAGTGCTCTCACCGCTGCGGACTGGTTTTGATCCCCGGTCAGGGAACCAACCCCAGCCATTAGGGTTGCACAAGCATTAGTGCCAGTCCCAAGCCCGGATAAATGGGGAGGGTTGCGTTAGGAAGTTCATCCAGCGTAAAAACGTGCCAAATCAAACATTCGGATGATCTGCTGTGGCGACCCCTGATGGGAGAAGCCAAAAGAAATAAAGATTGTGAATCTTGGCACAAATTAATTTGAAGGGCCAGGTATGATCTCGCCCCTTTTAATCAAGATTTTGATTTGGAACGATTTTATGCATAGTTTGTCCCGCAAGCTTTTAGCAAAACATTTCATGCATCCATGATTTACTTCATTTTTGTCTGTTATTAGGAATGTAACATTCATTACATAGTGTTGAATATTTGTTAGATGCAGTTGTTCATTCTCAGTAAAAGATGACAGTTGAGTAATTTTACATATTAGCTTTCTGGTGCTTTGTCTTTTTATTTATTTATTTATTTTTTTCTTTTGTAAACTGTGCCTCTGCGGTTCAGGTACATGCCGGATTTCATTCAATATGACTAGTCCTTGGTCATGAACAATGTTTTGGCACTTTGCATTTAGAGACTAACTGATGAATATTGCCCTCCCGTAGAGGAAACCAAATCAAGGAAATCTGGTTTGAATTTGTCTAAACATAAAGTTTATAAAACAGACATATTTAAAAACCATATTATTGAATCGTGGGTTTTGAGTGTTTGAGTTTGCACCAAAGCAATTGGTTATAAATTCCCCCTTTATTTGTCTATGGTTGTTTAATTTGCTGGAATAAAACTTAAGTAGAAACTAAAGCTAGAGGCATCCTGAAATGGGCAATACTATGGTCTGTTATTTTGCCATTTTACCACCAGACAATATAATTCATTCTTTTTCATTATTATTATAATTTAGCTTGAACTTTCTTTTACTGTATAATTTCACAGTTCTCATGTACTGTTTTTTCCCTCCTTTATTTAATATAGTCAAGTTGATGGACTAGTGATAATCTAAAGACTAAAAGTCGGATATGCAGCATTTTACAAATTCTTATACAGCGTTTAGCTACTTATTGATGTCATTACATGTCTATAATTTCTAAATAAAGAATTAATATTTCTGGTAATGTAAATTAATTTTGCTACTTGCTTTCAGTAGTCTTTGTTCTTGCCTGAAGTCGCTGAATAAAGTGATGCTGAAAGCCCTTGGCATCCCTCTTACCCATTCTCCCAACACTCATACACGTGGTTCTTAGTCACAGACGGATTTAAAAGATATAAAGATTGATCAATATTTTAACCATGAATGTATTTTTATTTTTTATTATTATTATTAGGTGAAATTACAGAGGAAGAGTTGTTGAACCGCCTTCATCAAATTAGGGATGGTTCTGAACAGCAGCAGCCACATAGTAGCAGCAGCAGTACCAACAGTCCTGAAGTCAGTGGGGGAGAACCCAGAGGTATGTCTGTCTGTCCTCTGATTTAAATATACATGATATAACAATCACACAGTGTGAGCTTATTTTAGAGAATGTGATTACAATATGTACCTAAAGTTTTTTTTTTAATTATTTTTATTATTCCCAGTTTCAGAGACTGAGGGTACCGAAGATGCATCTAATGGCGACACACTTCTTGACTGGCTCAACACTGTGCGTCAAACTGGAAACACCACAAGAAGCGGGCACCGGGGAAACCAGTCGTGGCGGGCAGTGAGCCGAACCAATCCAAGCAGTGGAGACTTCCGCTTCAGCTTGGAGATTAATATCAATCGCAACCTAGCCGAGCAGCAGACACAGACTGACGCTGATCGGCTAGACACAGACCAAAGCCGTGCTGAAGACTCTGTAGATGAACCTGAGACACCCATGGAGGCCGCAGAGGTGGTTGAAGAGCCTGTGGTAGAAGAGATGGCTGTTATAGTTGAACCCGAGCTTCCTGCACCTAATATTCCTGCACCTAATATCCCAGTTGTAATTAGGCCGGCAAGCCCACAAAATCAGCAACCCCCACCTTCTCCAAATCCTCCTCAAGTTGAGCGCCCAAGTAGAGGCCAGATTAGAGCTCGTAGCCCAAGCCCAGAACAGCGCAGAACCAGGGCGCGAACAGCTAGGAGTCATTTAGCTGTCAGCCTGGACCAGTTAGATGGGCTTCCGCAGTCTCGCCATGGACTACCCGCTCGAAGTCCAGATCCTGTCCCAGAAGTTCATGAAGATGGCAGCTCCAGGACACGACTACATGTTCTTTCTCGGCAGAATATACAGTTAGAAAGCGAGGAAACTATAGCATCTACAGAGCCCCAACCAGCACCTCAGCCCCATCAGGAAAACGAAACCCCTTCAGGTGAAGCAGGTGCTTCTGGACGACGTCCCCCAACAATAATGCTGGACTTGCAGGTTCGTCGGGTGAGACCAGGTGAGTACAGAGAGAGAGACAGCATTGCTAACCGTACCCGCTCACGATCACAGACCTCCAACAACACATTCTTGTATGAAACAGAGCGTGGAGGCTTTCGAAGGACCTTTTCACGGTCGGAGCGGGCTGGTGTGAGGACGTATGTCAGCACTATCCGTATTCCCATCAGGAGGATCTCGGATGCCGGGCTTGGTGAAGCCACGTCCATGGCTCTGCAGTCCATGATCCGGCAGATAATGACTGGTTTTGGTGAACTCAGCTACTTTATGGACTCTGATTCAGACTCCACAGACTCAAGCCGTGGCTCCAATCCTGCGGCAGATCTCGCTGATGCTCTGGGAAATCCAGATGCTGGAAGTCCATCTACTGTAACTGAGCCATCACCTGGGGCAGGAGGCTCAAATCAGAGTGGTTTAGAAGCACAGACTGAAGAGAGGGAGGAAACTGGTGCAGGTCTAAGAGAGAGCAGGGCAAGGCAACGTGCTCCTATCAGCCTAGAGGAGTCTGGTTCTTTGCCCTTTCTGCGACTTGCACATTTCTTCTTGCTCAATGATGAAGATGATGATCAGCCCAGGGGCCTCACCAAAGAGCAAATTGATAACCTTTCTATGCGCAATTTTGGTGAGAACGATGCACTCAAGACCTGTAGTGTCTGCATTACAGAGTATGCTGAAGGCAACAAGCTTCGTAAACTTCCCTGCTCACACGAGTACCACGTGCATTGTATAGACCGTTGGCTTTCGGAGAATTCAACTTGCCCCATCTGCCGCAGGGCAGTTCTTGTTACTGCCAACAGAGAGAGTGTTGTCTAGACACTTATCATTCTTCATACTATTCTTTATTCTTTCGCCTTACTATAATGTTCGGTACCTTGTAACGAATGGTGTCTTGTAGACACGAAAACCCTAACTATATTAAAGCATCAAATTGACAAGATGTGTAGAATACATTTACAGAGACACTTCACTTCTGCTCAAATCCAGACTTTTACTGCCTGAAGGTTTCAGTGAAATAGTAAATATTCTTTATCCAAAATATGTTTGATTCCCTTGCAACCTTGTGATTTAAGAATTAAGAACTAATCATTTGTGCTTATATGTTAGACTTGGTACAATTTGAATAGATGGAAATCAGGCAAACTGATAGTCGAAAGATATATTTATGTACAATGTATTGCTTTTGGATTATCTAAAGAATTGTTTCGATCCAATGTAATTACAGTTTGGACACCATTTTAGGGTCTCAGCGAAATACGTTTTTTTTTTTTATTATTCTTTTTTTTTGTTTTTTTAAATATAAGTGTAAAAAGATTTAATGCTATTAAATGATCTATAAGTGAGTTTTCAGTTTGGCCAACAAGAACCTTTACTTCAACTAAGGATTGTTTCCTCGAGCATCAATTATGCTTAGTCTAATATATTGTCACTGGGAGTTCTTAAAAAAGCATTTTAGCCTTAATTTAATCTGTTTCTGGAATATCTTTCACTTGTTTTTGTAGAGAATGTTTTCCTGGGTATTATGTAAAAATAAAATAAAAATTTGTTTAGATGCGAGTTTCAAGCCCTATAATAATGTCATCATGTCATATTTACTCCCGAGGCATTTCATCTTAAAATAGGTCGTTTAGGATACTGACTCATCATTTCATATTTCAGAACAAGGTAAAATACTTGCCTACATATCACATTTGCTAGTGCAATATTTATAAACGAAGGATCTGATCTGTATAACCATGATACAGACTGTGAGTTTAATTTGACGTGTTATCTCATAGAAACACTTTCTGTCTTCTGTATATTGCAATAGCACTACTCTGTTGTGCCGAACTGAAACACTGAAGGTTATTTCTTCATATTATACAATAGTATGTTTTTAATGTATTTGGTAAATAAAGGTTCTGGTTGAAAAGTACAGAAGAATAAGTAAAGATGGATTAAAAAAAAAAAGAAAAAACAAGCATAAAGTTGTCTTAATCCTTCTGAAGTGGAGCTTATCATCCCAAGTATTCTCTCTGACTGGTCACAGCAGGATTTTATCTTTTTATGCCTTTTTTCCCCGCACTTTTGGCATGCAGCCTCCCTTAATGCAGTTTAACTATAGTTCAAAATGTTTTATAAATACAAGTTACATTTTAGTCAAGGGTGGAGTGTTGTTTTTTTTCTTCTTTTTTTTTTCTTTTTTTTTTTTTTAGTATGTATGGGCCTTCAGTTAAAATATTTAGATATTTTGTTGGTCGTTTGATTGGCTAACCCACTAAGTTTCAGTCTTCAATTATGCTGACAATCTTATCACATAAAAAAACAACAAAAAATCACCCCATAGCAGTGTGTTGTGCTAATTGAACCCATAGTGCTTCCTACTTTGGGTGCGTTCTGAGACTGATGGTGACATTTAAAACATTTTAATGTGGGACTCCTTGGACTTTTTTCATGAAATGAATTCTAGTTCTGCACATTGTCAGTATTTTTGTGTGTTCTCTCACCTTATGTTCAGTTTGCTCTATTATTAACCTGAATGAGTCACTATATGAGCTTCTGAACTCCGGGAAAGTGTGCGTAGGTGTGCGTCTGAATTCAAGAAGGAAAACACAGGCTTTAAACTTTTTAATAGATGTTTCTTAATTTGTTTTGTGAGGATCTTGGTTTAATATTGGCCCTTCTTTTTATTAAGTTGATTTTTGGATGTTCTCCCCAGAAGCTGATATTCTGCTGCAACTAGTGTATATATGGGTTCCTTCAAGCCATGTTGTATGTGTGTGTGTAAAATATACAGTGTGAAACCACAAAAGCCTAATTATTTATATAGAATGTGAATCATAACAAACTAACTGCACTATCCTATTTTTTATTATTATTAAATAAGCTTGGGTAGTTAAGGATGAGCTTCACTTGAAGGCTTTTTTATTCATTGGTTTAGAGAGAATGTAAGCTATGGATTGTGTTTGTAAAACCTGCATTTTGGTGACTTAGTCAGTCACTTATTGTTTAACTTTTTGAGTAAACCATATCAGAACCTGTGCATATTACAATGGACCTCATGTGTTTGTATTTATTTATCCGATTAGATATTTTCATTTTTGTGTTTTTTTTTTTAGGAAAATTTACCATATGGACCTTATAACAGCAAATGAAATGCAAACATAGTCTTTTCCATTGTATTTAAATTAGGGCTGCAACTAACGATCGTTTTGTTAATTGATTAATCAGACGATTTTTCTTCTTTGGTTAATTGGATAAAAGTTTTGCTTGTAAAGTTTATTATTAGTTTAATAGTTTATAAGTAAATCAAACCCTAATTCAGGGTATTTATATATAAAAGTGTACTAAAAAACTGCAAAAGCCACACATTGAGTTTAACTATCTTTAATTCAGCCATTTAAAAAACAAAACAAAAAAAACTATCCTTTTGAACAAATTCCCTCATGCTGGGTTTTTTTTTTCTGTAATAAAAACAAACAAAAAAACCCCACCAGCAATTGAGGATAAAAGGTGAAGCAGTTTGTGTAAATCATCATTTGTATTGTATTTTGCAGATGGCAAGTTGACGACAATGCTTAAGAAATCTATATAAAATAATACATTGTTTAAAAAAAAATACACATTTTGTACAGTTCTAAAGAATCTAGAATATATAATTGATAAAATTTTGTATAATAAATGATGTATGCATAAATTAAATATACAAACGTTGAAAATAAGCATTTGAATGTAGTAAAGCCGCAATAAATCACAATTAAAGACCTACGTTTTATCTTGTAGCAAACAAACGCTATAAAAAGAGTCTGGAATGGAGAAACGCTTCAAGCTAACAGACTTAATAAAAAAAACAAAAAAAAAATGCATTGGTGTACAAATGCATAAGCCACGACAGTGACAAAAAATGTATCCGTTTGCTGCTTTTGGATTTAGTGTTTGGTCGCATCGTGTTAATTGAATTGAATCAACCTGATGCTCGTGAGTCACGACAGAACATATCCAGTGGGACAGTTTACACAACAGTACTGCTTTAAACTACACCCTTTCCACATGATGAGGAAATAGTTTTTGCTCACAGTTTTTGTGCCCTCATCCGTGACACCAATGTTTTTTTTTTTTCCCACGTGTTCGTGCAACACTGTGGTACTTCCATCCCATTCAATCTCCGCTTTGTATAACTTCCACATACAGTACTGCTGTACTGTCTGCCATTTCCACAAGTGGCTTTGTCATCTTGCCATCATGCTAACCTGTATCTTGAACAGCCCAACTAATCGATAACTGCATTCGTTGACAATGAATTTCATTATTGATGATTATCGATTTTATTTATTTATTTTTTATTTATTTAAATTTTTTTTGTTGCAGCCCTAATTCAAACTTGAATGAGATATGACTCAAAAGTTGAACGCTTAAGGTTCTTTTTAATCCTTGAAAATGTAATTCTCATCTTTTAGGTTTTTTTTGGTGTATAAAATTGAAATGAAGATTATGAAGGTGTCCAGTATTAACAGTACTATAACTGGCTTTAAACGATTTTTTTTTACTTTTTTAGACCAGTTCCTCCTTTGTCATGATAAATATGATTGCAAACATTTGCAGAAATATTTGCATCGAAGCAAATTAATACACCAATCAGCCATAACAAACTTATTTAAGAAAAATAATTAAAAACACCTGTATATTATCATGTAGCTCACATTTGTGCTGCCAAAAACAGCTTTAAAGCATGAACTTGACAAGTCCTCTATGTGTTGTGATGTCTGGCACCGAGACATTAGCAGCAGATACTTTTAGTCCTGTAAGTTGTGAGGTGGGGCCTCTGTGGCACAGATGTGTTTATGCAGCACATCTCACAAATGCCTTATAAGATTGAGATGTGAAAATGTGGAGGCCAAGAGCTCACTTAAAATTCTGTGTCATGTTCAAGTGTAGCAAAAATGATCCTGAAAGTAAACGCTGTCAGTAGGGAATATTCTAGCCACAAAGGGGTGAACTTGGTCTTTAACTCTGTTTATGTAGGTGGTACGTGTCTAACTAACATCCACCTGAATGCCAGGACCCAGTTTTCCCAGAGATAATTTATCGCTATTTCACATGGTAGAAAAGAAAATGTGATTCATCAAAAGACCAGTCCACCTACTTAAATTTCTTCATGGTCCAGTTCAGATGTTCACATGCTCATAGTAGGTGCTTTTGATGTTCAGTATGGACACACAAGTCTGGTCTTCTGTAAGATGAAAGACAAGACATGACCCCGGGCACTGGTTGACCAGTTCTCCCACTCCTTCACAGGTGCCACTGTCATTTCTTTTTTTTTTTTATGCCACCCTGTCAATAGATTTAATGTTATGGCTGATCAGTGTATGTGTTTTGTACAAACCCAGTTCCGAAATGTAAAATGTAAAAAAAAATCAATGTTTTGCAAATTTCGAACCCATATTGTATTCACAATAGAACATAGCAAACCTAAAAGTTAAAGTGGAGGAAATGTGCCATTTTCAAGGAAAAAAAGTTTTGATTTTGATGGCTGCAACACATGGACGGGGCAACAAAAGACCTAAAGAACTAAAACTTTCTTTCGGCTTCTCCCATTAGGGGTCGCCACAGCGGATCATCCGCACGTTTGATATGGCACATGTTTTCACGCTGGATGCCCTTCCTAATGCAACCCTCCCCATTTATCCGGGTTTGGGACCGGCACTAAGGTTTGTGCAACAATAATGGCTGGGGTTGGTTCCCTGACCGGGGATCGAACCCGGGCCGCAGCGGTGAGAGCGCCGCATCCTAACCACTAGACCACATAAAGAACTAATTAGGTTAATTGACAACAGCTCAGTAAGATGATTGGGTATAAATAGTGTATCTTAGAGAGGAAAAGTGTCTCAGAAGTAAAGATGGGCAGAGCTTCACAAATCTGAAAGACTGTACAAATTGTCGAACAATTTCAGAATATTGTTCAACATGAAATTGCAAAACAGTTGAATTTCTCATCATTAACAGTACATAATGTCATCAAACCTTTTAAAGAAATACCTGTGCACAAGGGACAAGGGAAAAAATCAATACTGGATGCCTGTCCTCTTTGGGCTTTATTATGATTTTGTAATAAAAATGAATGCATGGGCTCATTAACACCTCCAGAAATCATTGTGAAGACTGTTTGCCATGTCGTCTACAAATGCAAGTTAAATTTGTATCATGAAGAGAAGAAGACGTGTGAACATGATCCAGAAATACCTTCATCAGAATCAGGTTTATTGGTCAAGTGTGTTGATTCACACAAGGAATTTGGTTCCAGCTATTAGTGAATCAAAGTACAGCTATAACACTATACATTCAGCTTGGCCTCTACAAGACAAGACAATACAGACAATGTGAGACTTGTTAGTCCTCTCTGGACTAAAGCTCATTTAAAATGCACTGAGGCAAAGTGGAAAACTGTTCTATGGTCAGACAATTTAAAATGTAAATTTATTTTGGAACCACGTCCTCCAGACTAAGAAGGAGAGGGGCCATCTGGCCCGTTATCGGCACTCAGTTCAAAAAGCCAAATCTCTGATGGTATGAGAGTGCATTAATGCCTCTGAAATGGACATCTTACACCTTTGCTTTTCCATCATGTCTGAATCATATACACAGTTTTTTAGAGCTTTTATCCAGAAAACGTCTTTTTCAGGGAAGGACTTGCATATTCGAGCAAGACAATGCTAACTGCATACTGCATCTGTTACAATAGCATGACTTAGAAGTAGAAGAGTCCGAGTGCTAATCTGCCCTCCTGCAGTCTAGACCTTTCACTATTTGAAAACAGTTTGGTGCATCATGAAACTAAAAAAACTAACAAAAAACAAAAATACAATTAAAACCCAGAACTGTTGAGCAGCTAGCATCCTATATCAGACATATAAGTAAAAAAAAATCCCTCTCCAAAAACTCCTCAGTTTCCAGATGTGCACGTACAGAAGACATAATACTACATTGAATTTGATGTGTTGCAGCCGTCAAATTCAAAATTACCTTTATTTTTTCCTTAAAATGGTATATATTCTCAATTTAAATATTTGATATGCATTTTGTTTTATTGTGAATCATTGCATTATGTTTTTTATTTACATTTTAATGCAATTCAATTGATTTAACAATGAACATTGTTTTAAAGCAGCTTTACACAGGTAATGTGTTAAAAAAAAATAAAGCTGTTCATAAGTGTAAGTTTGTTCCTGATGATCGAGGCAACTGTGGCAAAGAAAAACTCCTCGAGATGGCATAAGAAAGAAACTTGGAGGGGAACCAGACTCAAAAGGGAACCCATCCTCTTCTGGGTTTCACTGAAAGTTTTACACAATGTCACAAATTTTTTGGATCTGTGTGAATTGGAACTGTGGAATGGAGAAAGTGCTGTCTTGCAACTGGTATAATTTCCATTATTTCACCTTTACAGTAAGATTCTAGCATTTAGTAGTGGTGAAGGAAATGATTTCCGTTCAAAAGGCTGAATTCTCTATATTATTTTATTTACATTTTGCATACATATATGAATATTTCACATAGTCCCAGTTTACTTTTACCAGCCTCCCAGGACATACAGGTGAAACCAAATATTTACATACACTTCAGAAAAGAACACAAAAACTTTTATTTTTTTACTGTCATACATTAAATCAGAGTAAATTTTTTCTGTTTTAAATCAATAAATATTAACATCTTTTTTTTTCATTCGTTAAATGTAAGAATCGAGCGAAGGGAATTTTTATGGATTCTTATTATCACTTTCATCAAAGTCAGAAGTATACATTCACTTGGGCCAAACGTTTTGGGTATCCTTCCTCAAACTTTCTACAATAGTTTGCTGGAATTTTGGCCCACTCCTCTTGACAGAACTGGTGTAACTGGGTCAGGTTTGTAGGCCTTTGCCAACAGGACAGCACTTAATCTCCTCCTATAACATTTCACAAGATTGGAGAACACAGAGAGAGGGATTTTTGACCATTCTGCTTTGCACAATCTTTCTAGATCATCCAGTGTCCTGGGTCCTCTCTTATGCACTCTTCTCTTTAGCTTGCCCCACAGGTTTTCGATTGGGTTGAGGTCTTCGTTAAATGTAAGAATCGAGCGAAGGGAATTTTTATGGATTCTTATTATCACTTTCATCAAAGTCAGAAGTATACATTCACTTGGGCCAAACGTTTTGGGTGTCCTTCCTCAAACTTTCTACAATAGTTTGCTGGAATTTTGGCCCACTCCTCTTGACAGAACTGGTGTAACTGGGTCAGGTTTGTAGGCCTTCTTGCTCGCACTCGCCTTTTCAGTGCCGCCCACAAATTTTCTATGGGATTGAGATCAGGGCTTTGTAATGGCTACTCCAATACCTTGACTTTGTTGTCCTTAAGCCACTTTGTAACTAATTTGGAGGTATGCTTGGGGTCATTGTCCATTTGGAAGACTCATGCGCCCAACAGAGGTGGAAGTAACAAAGTACAAATACTTCGTTATTGTACTTCAGTAGATTTTTTCGGTATCAGTACTTTACTCCACTATTTATTTTTATCAAACTTTTTACTTTTACTCATTACATTTTTACAACAAATATCTATACTTTTTACTTCTTACATTTTCAAAACAGACTCGTTACTTTAGTTTTAATCCATTGATTTGGTGAAATAGAATTTTTTTATTTTCACTGCGTGCCGATTTCCACCGAAAAAAACGATTTCCTGTTGTTCCTTTTTCAATCTTTTTTGTGTAGAGCTGGTGTATAAAGTACGGACTCTCACTCACCACAGAAGGCAGTAAGAAGTTTGGGGTTAACGTAGATGAGACAGAGGGAGTCAGTGATGTAAACATGACTGAGAACAGCCACAATTATTGGCACCCCTGATGTTAATACTTTGTACAACCTCCTTTTGCCAACAGGACAGCACTTAATCTCCTCCTATAACATTTCACAAGATTGGAGAACACAGAGAGAGGGATTTTTGACCATTCTGCTTTGCACAATCTTTCTAGATCATCCTATATATATATATATATATATATAAAATCACATGCTGTACATATGATACATGTTTAACACCTCCAAGCTGCCAGTTTTGAGCAAGCCCTTAACTCACTACTGCTCATTTGTTAAATGAGATCATTAAGAGTCGCTCAGGATAAACACTTCCAACAGGAAGTGGCTATATCTCGCTATCTTTGTCTCTCTATATTCTCTATCTAATTGTCTCTGTGTCTCTTTTAGTAAATGTCTCTTTCTCTTGCTGTCTCTCTATTTGTTTCTCACTCTTTGTAAAACTGTGTCTGTGTCTCTTTGTCTTAGTCTTTCCTGCTTATTTACATGTCTAACAAAGTTTTGTGTTTTGAAGTAATGCCATTAGTGAGCCATGATGAAAGACTTCCCTGGTTCGATTCTTACCTCAAGTTTCATATTGAACATTATAGGAAATTTTTTAAAAACAGAACAATGAAAGATCATTAAAATTGGTTGCTGGCAAATCATGGTGTATCAGTGGTGCAGGTGTTGGAGATGTGGTTCTTGTACCTGAGTCACTTCTCATAGACTTCGTGTTACTGAGAGAATGTACAGGAAGGAGAAGTTTTGACCCTCTACCATCATGATCTAAGAGAAAACACTGGTCTCCTAACTATAGAAAAGCCAAGAGTCCAATAAGCAAAGGCTTGTTTGCCTCTCCTGTGTTGGTGTAATGGTCAGTGAAGTGGTCGCTGCTATCTGACTCATCCGGTTCGGTTCCTACCCCTTAGATTTACTTTAATTGTTTAAAAAGTTTTTGAAAAGAACCAGAAAAGAAACAGAAAAGGTCCAAAAAATCAGGTTCTTGCAAGAGATCCTGTGGCTCAATTGGAAGAGCTTTACCTCTGGGTTGAGAGGTTGCCGGTTCAAACCCCGGCCAGGGCTCAAAGTTAAGAGTGCGGACGGTTCCGGTGGCCGTTGTAAGGAAGGTGTCAGAAATGGCTGCGTGGAAGGTTGGATGTGGTTTCGGAGGGCGTTTCCTGAAGCAGGGGGGCAATATCCGGGCATCTGCCCCCCCGGTGTCTGAGAAGCTGAAAACAGGGGGTTATGAAGCAAAAATGTTCAAAAAAGTATCGACTTAGTTTTGCATATATAGGGAAAATTTCTGTCAAAAACCCATCACCCACACTTTTTCTGAGGCTTTAAAGCAGCAGGTCTTTACGGCCTTTGTTTACAGTCAACTACCTCATTGCTCACCAGACACTATTTTCCACACAACTTACCCAGTGTGGGGACAAGCCAGATTCGAACCAGCAACCTCTGAGATCAGAGGGAAGGCTTTTATCACAAAGCCATCAAGTACCACAGCGCACCTTCTTTTTTTGGAGGGTTTATCATTTGTTTCAGGCTTCAAAGCAAGAAATTCAGACCAGACAGAAACACAAAAAGCAGGATTCGAACCCTGAACCCCACCAACAGGGAAATACCAGTCTTAACTCACTAAACCATCGGGAAGGACCGGCTGCAACAATTGTTTAGAGCAGGTCTATCTTTTCTTTCAAACCATCAACACAAGAATAGAATGCTAAAGACAAACATAGGAAGCAAACCCACGACGTGACTAGCAGGATTCGAACCCTGATTCACACCATTAGCAAGGCACCAGCATTAACCCACTGATCTATCAGGAAGGACAAGCTGGCAAGCTTGTTTAGAGCAGGTCTATCTTTCTTTTTAACCCATCAAAACAAGAATATGAAGATGGAGGAATCAAAAATTTAACCTACCTTATGACTAGCAGACAGACATCCAGGTTTGAACCCTGACCACCAACATTAGCAAAGTACCAGCCTTAACCCACTAAGCCATCAGAAAAAAACAGGATGGGAAGCTTGATTAGAGCAGGTCTATCATTCTTTTTAAACCATCAACACAAGAATTTAACGGTAAAAGATGTAGGAAGCGAATACAGATGTAGCAGAAGTTGAACCCACATTGTAAATAACAGGAAGAAAGCAGGGTTCGAACCATGATCCCCAACCACCAGGAAGATACCAACCTTAACCTGTTGAACTATTGGTGAGGACAGGCTAGGAAGCTTATTTAGAGCAGGTCTATCTTTCTTTTCAACCCATTTAAAAGAAAAATATATCGCTAAAGAAAGATGTAGGAAGTGAATCCTGGTTGTGACTGGCAGACAGAAAGCAGGATTCGAACCCTGAACCCCACCAAAAGCAAGAAACCTGATTGAACCCACTGAACCTTCAGGTAAGACAGGCCAGGAAGGTTGTTTAGAGCAGGTCTCTCTACCTTTAAACCATCAACACAAGACTATAAAGCTAAAGAAAGATTTAGGAAGCAGGAACATAACCTACATCGCAACTAGCAAGCAGAAAGCAGGATTCAAACCCTGATCCTCACCATCAGCGAGGTACCAGCCTTAACCCACTCAACCATGGAAGAGATCAGACTAGGCTGTATGTTCAGATGAGGCACAAGCCCTAAACCACTGAGCGACCACTGCTGAAAAGCATGTGTGCTTTTTGGAGGGTTTATACTTTGTTTCATGCCAGCGCAGTAAGAAAGAAGGCATGTAGGACTGTCTTTGAAACCTTATCACCAGCGTGGACTATATTAAGGACCATGTTCAGGCACAATCTTTAACTCACTGAGCTACCAAGTGAAGTGCCTTTTATTTGGTGGAGTTAACTTTCATTAAAGAGCAGGAAATCAGGAAATTAATCCAACACAGAAAGGACAGAATTAAAATGTTTTCAGAGGGGACAAGGTCCAGAAGTTTTATTTACCAACACAGCAACCAGCTTAACCAGGAATCAAACTCTCAAACTCATCCTTGTGGGGATACTGACATTAACCCACTAGGCTATCACATCCATCCATCCATCCATCCATCTATCCATCTATCTATCTATCTATCTATCTATCTATCTATCTATCTATCTATCTATCTATCTATCTATCTATCTATCTATCTATCTATCTATCTAATGATGTGAGGTCCAATAAACAGCTAAAACAGGTAGCAGTAATAACTACTTTTTACTTAAGTACATTATACAACCACCCCCATACATGGCAGTTGGGATGGTGTTCTGAGGCTTCAAAGCTTCGCCCTTTTTCCTCCAAATAATCAGTTCAATTTTGTTTCGTCAGACCACAGGACATGTCTCCAGAAATTATGATTTTTTCCCTCCTGTGCAGTTGCAAACTGTAGTCTGGTTTTGAAGTAATGTCTTTCTCCTCCCAGAGTAACCTTTCAGGTCATGGCGGTACAGTATTCGTTTTACTCTGGATAATGACACTGTCTTACCAGTTTCAGCCAGCGTCTTCACAAGATATTTTGCTGTTGTCCTGGGGTTGATTTGCACATTTCGCAACAAAAAACGTTCCTCTCTGGGATTTAGAATCCGTCTCCTTTCTGAGCAGTATGACGGTTGTACGTTCCTATGTTTTTTATACTTGTGTATTATTGTCTGAACGGATGAACGTGGGACCTTTAGGCATCTGAAAATTGCACCTAAGGATGAGCCATACTTGTGGAGGTCAATAATTATTTTTCTGATGTCTTGGTGGATTTCTCTTGATTTTCCCATGATGTCAAAGAAAGAGGCTTTGTGGTTGAGGTGCGCCTTTATATGCATCCACAGGTGTGCCACCAATTAACTCAAATGGAATCAATTAACGTATCAGAGGCTTCTTAAGCTCAAAATGGAATCACCTGGAGTTTTTTTTTAAAAGGCATGATAAACTTAGTGTATGTATACTTCTGACTTTGATGAAAGTGATAATAAAAATACATAAAAAATTATCCCTCGCTCGATTCTGACATTTAACAAATGCAAAAAATGTGTTAATATTTAGTGATTTAAAACAGAAAAAGTTTAATCTGATTTAATGTATGACAGTAAAGAAATAAAGGTTTTTGTGTTTTTTTCTGAAGTGTATGTAAATACCTGGTTTCAACTGTATAATTACTCTTTTAAATATATTTTAAAGATTAAGAGTCCATAAAAGTGATACCCACCCGTGTCCACAAAGCCCTGTCCCCAAACTGTCTATAAGATGACAGCAACCAAACATCTCTGGTCCAGAATACATGTAACAAGTATTCTGAAGCAGAGATATTTTATCCAAATGGTATTCTTATTAAACTTTTGTTTATGCCGTGACTTAATATCATTTCTTATTATCCTTTTCTACATTTTCCAATCATTTATACAGGTCATCTCTTTATTGCACATTAAAATGGTTGTCATCTAGCTAACATTTGGACAACCGCTCAAGTGTAACTTAATACAGTCTACAATGCTGTCTACAGTCTGTTAATAACAATATGAACCCTAAATAATATTGTATCATCTCGTGCTGGAATGTGTAGAGAAACTCTCAGTCTTGGGAATGAGTGTAATTACATTTAAGGTAGATTTAAACCACTTGCAGCATCAGTGGCCTCTCCAGTGTCTTCTATTATTTGTAAGAACAACCACACGGTGGCAGCATTGTACAGAAATTAACTCCACAATCAACCATTAATAATAGCGTCTGGTGCTCTACCAGGTGAGCAGTTGCAGTTATTAATTTATTTCAATTCATTGTTATTTGTAAAGCGCTTTTAACATAGGACACTGCCACCAAAAGGAGCTTTGCAAAGATAACGTTATATATACGTGCATATAAGTTTATCCCTAATGTGCAAGCCAGTGGTGACAGTGGCAAGGAAAAACCTGAAACGATATCAAGAAGAAACCTTGACAGGAACCAGAATGGGAACTTCATCCTCATCTGGGCAACACTGAATGTCCATTATATATAGTTTCATCATTGAAATGAGCTGTTCAGTCTTTAAATGCAGAACTGCTCATGCAAATTGCAGTCATACACTGTTATATTAATTATAGTCCAAATCAATCCTCATGGTTCTAAAGTTGCTTAGTAAGTTACAGTACATTTACATGTATAGCTCCTTATCCAGAGAGATTTACAAGTTATCCCAGTGTAACTATTGAGGGTTAGGGGCCTTGCTCACGCGCGCAGCAGTGCTGGGATATGAACCCATAATCCTTTGATCAGAAGTCCAACATCTTTATTACCGTTATTACGGTAATATCCTTTGAAACTAAACTCCGGTTGTTGAACGCAACAGCAGCTACACAATCACCAGGCAGCTTCAGGTCCACACCATACCGGGTTTAATTCAGCGGTTTCATGGCTTTACGACTCTGCTCGTTTTTCCGTCAGGGAATCAACACTACGGTAAAATCAAACACCGCGATCGATGTGCTAATGTTCCTGATCTCTTTACTGTGCTTGTGAATGAATAAACACTTTCCTAATGTAAAAAAAAAAGCCTTCGAATTAAGTTTTTTAAAGACGTCATAAGATTGTTGGATGTGTTACACGTTAGAAATGTCGTTATTAATGATATATTTAATGAACAATTCAAAACACGGAAACACTTATTTTAACAAGTCTGACGTACTGACTCAGTTGGCGAATTTCCTTGTACCGTAAATACTCGAATAAAGTGGAGAAAGCGAACAAGAAATATAATGCACGTGATTCTCTTCAGATTACTGACATAACGTCTGTATAGTATGTGTGTGTTTATTTTTTTTACTCATATTTTATAAAGTCGGCTGTGTGGACTGGAGCAGTCCGAGCTCGCCTGAAGAGCTCGTGTCCGGTTCAGATCAGCCATCTGGATCATCTCGTGCTGACGGTCCGGGATGTAAAGAGAAGCACAGATTTCTACTCCTCAGTCTTGGGAATGGGTGTAGTTACATTTAAGGTAGATCTTGCAGCATCAGTGGCTTCTCCAGTCCTTTATTACTGATGAGTGTAATCGTTGCAATATAACAATAACGTTGTACCGAAATTAGCCCCACAAACAATTTTTCAATAATATGATGTAGTGATGTTTCTTAAAATTAAGCAGTGGATGTGTTTTCGAGAGGACAAGATTATATTTAAATGTTTACTTCATGAAAATAATTTTTGCACTTTACACCAATCTGTATTGTTTATAGGATTTACTTCTTCTTCTTCTTCTTCTTCTTCTTCTTCCAATAGGGGTCGCCACAGCGTATCATCCGTCTCCATATCTGTCCTCTACACCTGCCTCTTTCAAACCAATGGTTATAGGCTTGTGGAGTTGTAAAATGTAAAATTTGGAATTTAGGAATGGATAAATAACCAGATTTTAAAACAATTTAAAGGATGTCTCTAGCTTACTATAGTATTTTGTATATATGATAAAGCATTCTTTCGTTCTTTCATTCTTTCTTTCTTTCTTTCTTTCTTTCTTTCTTTCTTTCTTTCTTTCGTTCTTTCTTTTAGTCCAATGAAATTGACACAACATTTTACATGTTTTTGCTGCTTTTCTACATTGATAAGCTTTACCCTACATTCCATCTTTACTCTGCTATACATCTTAGGGAAACCGTAAGGCTTTAAGCTTTGGAGAGCAGAAATTCAACCTACATGAAGCTGGAAAAGAGTTTGAGCCAAAAGCCAATAATCCTTTGCCAGGCTCAGCAGATCTTTGTCTCATCACAAAGACCCCGTTGGAAACAGTCGCTGCCCACCTGAAGGTCTACTTCAGAATCTATTTTTTAAACTGCAGGAGAACGTACATAATTGATTTCTGCTTTTATAATTTTAATTGTGTTGTATTCCTCTTATCTATTGACAGGAATGTGGTGTGAAGATTGAGGAAGGGCCAGTCGAGAGGACAGGAGCGGTAGGCCCCATCAATTCTCTGTACTTCCGAGACCCTGACCACAACCTGATAGAAGTTTCCAACTACAGCAACTAAGACCTGGTCCAGTGCAGTCTAACTGTGAAGGGAACATTTGGCTGTTGGCTGATCTTAACTTTAAGAACAGGACCAAAATCACCCAGAAGAATCTTATAAAACTTGTAAATGTGATGTAATGTGAAAAGTAATGTAAATCATTCTAACAGCACATGTAATGTAATAAATTCTATTTTGAAAATGTATGTTCTGGTAATTGAAAAAAAAAAAAAAAAGATATATATTTTTTGAGAATTTTACAGCAAACGTCCAAAGTGACATAGAGGTATTCATCTGCAACTGACCTTTAAACTCTATCTTTGTATCTCAAAGGTCTACATTTTTGCAATCTGGATGACTCAGTTGAGTTCTCAATTGTGCTTTTTTTCCCAACAATCTGATATGACCCTGTTGACCTTTCTATTTTGTAGTCATCAATTACCTCAACTAGTTTACACTGATTCAGCAACATTTACAATGCTCACTCCCACACTAAAACATTTGAGCTCATAATTCATAAAAAAATGTTTTTCTTTTTTTAATAAATGTAAAGAACTGGAATTTTTGTATATGATAAAGTGACAGAAACACTAAAAATCACAAACACTGGAAACTCCTTGTGTAATATTAATATAAGTTATATAATCTTCTTCAAGAAATCCAGACAGTAAAATCTTTTATTTTTCATATTTGCTTATAATTAGAGCAAATATTTGCTCTTATTAAAATGTTTGCTTACATTTAGAGCCTGGTACACACATGGTATTGTTACTAAATAATAACTCATTAGAATAGGCACAATAATATAAACTAGTAATTTTAATTAAATCTATTGTTGATCAATCAGATCTGGTAGTGTAGCAGTGCTTAGATAATAATAATAATAATAATGATAATAATAATAATACATTACTTTGAAGCAATTTTTCCGTGTTTGTTAAACAAATCCTATAGCTTACATATATGTGAAAACAAAAAGCAGTTTTTAGTACTCTAACTATTGTTAGAGTGTAATGGTTAAATTTACATCAGAGCAGACTAACAAATGCACTTTGACTACCATTCTATTTGTGTTTTGGGCAAGCCAGACTTTCTTTTCTTTTTTCCCCAATACAGGACAGATCAAGAGAATACAGAAAACACACAATGGTTGAACATCTATTTCAACCTGATAGAGGAGCCGGTCACTTATTTAGTGTTTCTAAAGCTTTACTATATTATGTTACACATAATACACTTTTAATTATAAAGGTTTAGGTTCAGGTAAAGGTTTAGGTGCAATTATTATTGTTTTGTTTACATTTAGACTGAAAAAAAGGACATGACCCAAGAAATCAAAATTCTCCAGTTTACCTTGCAAATTTGGTTTAACTTTTGACAAGTTTGAGTCATTAAGACTGTAAATGAACAACACCCATATTGATTTATTTCACAGTAAATACTTTCTCAGGAAGTGTGTTGCAACAAAAACTCTTTCACACTATTTCCGTTCAACATTATCATAATCATTATCATTGTCACCATCAAGCAATGGAAACTCTAGATGGGATGAATACTATCTTTATTATAGCCACGTGTGGTTGTGTGCACGTGTACCTGTGTGTGTGTGGGAGAAGCTGTAGGTTTTGTGACATCACTCTGTGGTATGCACTCAAACAAAGATTGAGAGTGTAGGAAATTTGTCCAGAATGGTAAGTGCCACAGAGTAGTCTCATGCCTCAAATTGTTATGCTGTTATGTCTTCCCCAATACACACCCCTGTACCCACAGCTACATCCTGTCCTATGCTCATGTGCTCAAGTCTGGAATGTTTGTTTTTCTTGTGCAAGGGCAGAAGATGTGGACAAGACATACATTCACATCTTGTTTGGCCCTTGAGAGGCAACTATGAGTTTCAGGCCTTAAAATGGTACTAGCTCATAGAAAATCAGAAAATGGAAAAAAAATACAATTAAAATCAACATAATGTACAATCTGGCCCTTGTTAAATAAACTGTAATAACTAAATTGGCTGCGATTATAGATTTTTTGCCTACACTTGAATAAATTCGCTTTTAATTGCCCTAAAATAAAAAACTGATATAAAAGTCCAAGACACCAATAAGTATTACAAAACAGTAGAATTTCTTCTAAGGACATTTAAAAACTGTTTTAAAACTCTTTTGCATATGCAGAACAATGTGATTCCTGGTTCTTTTAATAGCTTACTTTTTGTACTTTGTGTATTTAGAACTTTGATGTCTTTCAAGAAAGTGACTATTTTTATGTTAGACATCATGTCAATTCGTCAAAATCGTCAATTTTCCATGTACCAGGCGCATGATGTGAAACCAATAATCATATATTTTCCTTTCTATTTAACCTCAGGTCTAGCATTACACATTTTAATTAGCATATAAAAAAAAACAATTTCTGTCTTTTTCTCAGGTTGTTTTTAATGTTAAAACATAGGTTAGGGAAATTAGAACACTAAAACCAGGCACCATAACAGGCAACAATAGTATTCATTGTGTAAATGGTATAAATAAATTTGGAGTTAAAGAACTGGAGTGTCCTGAACCTGACTTTGTTCCCATTGAACCCCTTCAGGAAAAAAAACTGGAACAGTGTTTTTAGGCACTTACATCACCACTTAATCCTACTAAGACACTTGTGACTGAATAATCATAAATCTTCACAGCTATGCTACAAAATCAAAGGAAAGCCTTCGCAGAAGTGTGGAGGTTATTATAACAGCAAATAGGGACTACATCCATAATATTGTATATTACCTACAAAGTGTATTCAGAAGTGATGTTCAGGTGAACATGAGAGAAATTTCCAAATCTTAGACCTCACTTGTCGCAGGGTGTTAAAGGTTATTAAACAGGGTGAAATTTTTTATTTATTTTTGCTATTGTTAATTTTCACCTATCGTTTTATTGCTCATTGTGGGAATTTCCTTAGTGTTTTTTCCTAATAAGCCTTTTTTGTATTTATCACAATACATGCTTAATTACATCAACATGTTTTTTTGTATGAAGGGAGGCAGAAAAGATGATTTATATGAATTCAACTGATGTAGTACCAGGGATAAATACAATAAAAATAAAATGCAGACAAAAGGCGTGGGTCATGAGCTCATTTATTACAGTTGTATAATGACACATTATTATTTCTGACTTTACAGCCAGATTGCTACGTGAGTAAGTGATATCTGACCTGTTTATATCTGACCATCACAAGCATATATGGGTCTCCTCATGTCTGTTGCCAACAAAATTCTACACATTTTCACAAAACAAAAAGGCTAAAAAAAATAGTCCCCCTGTGCACAAAGCAAGTTTTTCTGTTAAGGTTGAAGTGGACGAACTGCACAGACTGCTTCTCGGAGCATTAGAGGTCTTTATACAGGGTGGTATATCAAGTTTACCTTTTCTATTGTGAAATGTCATCTACCTTTTTATTACTCATTGTCGAGACTTTCTGTATGGTTATTTTATAATGAGATTTGTTGTTATTATATTATACCAGCTACAATAAAGAAACTGCTCATTTTAACCTAGTATTAAAACATAAAAATCATTGTTTTACTGAGGAAATGTACATTTCATGTTGTCATGTGAACTGTAACTTTTATTACTAAAACTGTTGATGATTTTTATTTGAAAACATTCTATTACAGAATTATCATTTCCCCCCGAAAACATGATCTGATCTCTGCATGTTTGCTGCTGACCATTGCTGCACATTTGCTTCTGTTATACGTGAGCTAATACTAATACTAATGTTACATAGTTAGATAATGAATCAATCTGATGAACATTATACTTTTATAAGTATTAATACACCTTCATAATGATACTTAATGAGCTGCCTATCCAGTTGTGTTAGCTAATGAAATCAAATCTTACCTTATATTAACTAAGAACACATTTTAATTAAAAAAAAATAATTAGCTTAATTGCTGTAACGTATTTTGGTTGTAAGGGAGGTAAAGGGAATGATTTACTTTATATGATCCTTGATTATTTATGCATACTAAACATTTTACTGAATTGGATAATAAACAATTTAACATATATTTTTTGCTTTTTGCAACTACTCCCAATATTTATCATTTTGCAGGTTTATTATTTCTTAATATATTTATCTATTCAATTGGATGTTCTTTATTATCCTTTTATTGCATTAAGGAAGTAATAAGGTGCATTGAGGAAGTGTTGTCAAGAGTGAATTGGTCATCCGCATAGTCAGGTATTTATACAGAATCATTAATGTGAAAAAAGTGCTGTGTGTTTCGAAGTTATCAAACCTGGGTTTTATTTTACAGAAAGACTCCATTAGGCTATCATAAGGAACAAGGATCTGAAGTGTTTTTATTAGTACAGGTTGTAGTTCTATAAATAAGTTTCCACAAAGTAAATGGTTTAATTTTCCACAGAACTACTACAGAACTGCATTTATTTTTAGCAAAGGTTCCTTATCACTTAAGCAAACCATTTTTAGTGAACCTTTAAATATTAAATTGGAAGCAATGACCTTAAGTAACATTTTATTTGTCTTTTAACTTATATCAAAGGTGCTAATAAGATGTTTTTTGAGGACATGATTTTCGTTTCAAATGCATTCAAGTGTTGGTTGGTTATTAGAATTCATAATAAAGTTCTCTTTTTGAATTAAGGAAAGATGTGTATTGATTGCACCATTCTGAGCTCTCAACAAATAATTACTATGAACTGTAAAAACATGGTCTAATGTCCCTTGTTCTTAAGTGCAAATTTGTTTTAAGTTCAAATGTTTTAATAATAAGGAAAAAAAACATTTTCTTCACGTAAATTATTATTATTTTATTATAATTTTTTTGTTTTATTTATTTTTTTACTTTAAATGAGATGTTGTGTTGCTAAACAATGCACTCATTATATGTATTTTACAACAGTATTAATTTTGTCTAAAATAATAAAAATAAAACAATATCAAATACACTACAATTGTTTAGAATCTTTTCATGCTGTTATATGCATTAACTTAAAAAGCCAAACATGTTCCATCATCACATGCACCTGTGCACAAAGCAAGTTGAATGAAAACCTTTGTTAAGGTTGGAGTGGAAGAACAGGAGTACCCTGAATTCAACCCCATTAGAACACCTTTAGAACGAACTGGATCAGTGAGTTCAGGTACTGATATTAGCAGCTGACCCTGTTAGTGCACTTGTGGCTGAAAAATCTGAAATCTTCACAACCGTGCTACAAAATGGAAAGCCTTTCCAGAAATGTGAAGGTTGTTATGAGAGCAAAGGGTGGCTAAACACATAATATCGTATATTATTATCTTTCTTTTGGCTTCTCCCGTTTTTGGGGTCGCCACAGCAGATCCTCCGCATGTTTGATTTGGCACATGTTTTTACGCTGGATGCCCTACCTAACGCAACCCCATCCCCAATTTATCCGGGCTTGGGACCGGCACTGAGAGTGGGGATCAAACCCAGGCCACAGCGGTGAGAGTGCCGCATCCTAACCACTAGACCACCAGGGAACCTAATATAGTGTCATTATTATAATATAGTGTATATAGTATATGAAAACATAAAAAGCATTGTTTTACTGAGGATATTAAGACAATGTCTTTTCATGTAAACTGTCACTTTTATTACTAAAACTATTAAACAATTTTTTCAACTTTGCCATTTTGACAGAAAACATAATTTGATCTCTGTATTTTTACTGTTGTACATGAGCTTGTCAGGCACAATCTGCGTAGTTCAATAATGAATCAATTCTGAAGAAAGTAATGCTTTCAATAATAAACCTTCATAGTTATATTTAATGTGCTGCCTTTCCAGTTCTGTTCCAGTTCTGAGTTAGCTTTCATCCTGAAATTGAAGTCCAAATTGCCTTTCATCCACACCTCAGTCCAGTTCCTTATCAATACTTTAGACACAGATATGATCATATGATTTTTTTTTGTCACAAATCTTCACAAAATTTTCTACAATATTGGAGTCTGAGTAGGAAAATCTATGTAAAAAAAAAAAAAGTTATAACACAAACAAACAAACAAGTGTTATGTGTAATCATTCATTCTATTTGATATGAAAGCCCTGAATTAGTTGTAGCTACTGTAATAAAAATCCCTTAATACACACAGTGAGTATCTTGTACTTTGCCGTTTGTAAATATTTGCACAAGTCACGGTTTTATTGACTCCTTTATATTGGTTTTATAAAATTGGCTTCTTAGATTATTGTGTTGATTCTGGCAGATAAAAAAGTGAAATAATATATATATTTTTTTTACTTTTATTACATTTTATATAATATTATATGCATTTTTTTTCTATTTGCAACTACTTACAATATCTATCAGCAATAGGCAATAGGATGAATCAGGGTTGGCACAGTTTCTTCTCTTGATTGTAAAATCATTTCTTTATTAAGTGTTTTGTTAAGATATGATTTCTCCATTACATAGTCATGTTTTAATTATTTTATAAAACCTGGATGTTGTTTAAAAATACTTCATTGGATTATTATAAGGAACAAGGATCTAATGTGTTTTTATCAGTAAATGTTGTTGTATGATTAAAAATGCTTTGTCAGGTAAAAATGATCTGATATGAGCTTTTACACAGAACTACTCAACCAAGCATTTCCTTTTATCAAAGGTTCTGAGCAAACCATTCCACTTAGCTTTAGTAAACCAAAGTTTAAAATTAACTTATATTTAAGACACTGATCAGATGTTTCATGAGGCCATTCATTTTCATTTCAAACACATGCAAATGTTCAATGCTTATTTTAATTCATAATGAAATTTTATTTTTGAAGTAATTAAAGATGTTAATTAATTGCACCATTCTGGCCTGTCAAAAATAATTAAAATGAACTGTAAAAAGCATGGTCTAGTGTCCCTTGCTCTGATGGATTTGAATGCAAATAAGAAATTAAACAGCAGCTTGTTAGTTAAAGTAATTTTTTCCTAAAATAAATGATTTACCCATATTTTCAGAAAGCATTATATAAAGCAACATTTGTATTTTATCATATTTTATAATAAGGAAGGTACTATTCATCAATTTTACTCACATGCCAAAATAAAACAAACAGAATGTGGGTGTCAAAACTCTGTATTTAAAGTGATGCAATTTTTCAGTCTGGATGTGTTCAACAAACAGTTACGTGATGACATAAAAGCGCATGGAAAGAAACCAATTCACTCAAGACAAAAGCATGGGGAAACATTCTGCTCTGGAAGATATATATAGTTGTTTGCTTTTTTGCGCAAGACAGAGATAGTATGGCTCTTTGTGTGAGATAAGATCTTTGGGTAGATCATTTGCACCATACTGATGTGACGTATCCTACAGAAGCAGGAAAATACAAATACAAGGGTTTATTTTTTGTTACTGATTTCTTCAGATACTTTAGTAATTTATCAGTGAACATAGCTCTTTACATGATAAATGAGAAAAGTTTCTGACATGTCAGAAATATGTAGGTATTTAATAGTTATATAATTAAAGGTAATAGCAGGCCTGAGTGGGTGTTACAATGGAAAATTTGGGTCAGGCGTAAAAACCGGGACTCAAGAAAAACGTGCATTCCCACTGCTCGTTTTTGGCTTTTGGCTTCACTGAATATGATACATACTATATTGTATTTATTTAAAAAAAAAGATGGTACCTTTGTTCTATTGAAAAAACATGGAGACATAAAGACCCAAAGAAAAAACTCAAAAGTAACATAACACCAGCCCTTTATGGTGAGACATGACATTTCATTGGACATTGTTATTCTGTATCACTTTTTTTTATTAGTCACCAGGTTATTTTATCATTATTGTTCAACACCTTTGCTTCATACATAAATAAGTCTTGTTAATTTATTTATTAACGTTTGGAAAGTATGCATCTGCACTTTGTGGTCACAAAAGTAAAAAAACCTGTAGAATCCCGGTTGAAATCAGAGGAGGAAATAATTTCCTTGCATCATTATACTCTTCTCATTATTAGAGGTGTGGTATTATAATAAAGCGTATTTCTTGGTTAACTTGATAGGTATGACTTGCTTTAGATGTGTTCACTATGGAAAAAAAAACAAACACACACCTTTAGCTGATGTTTCGCTAACTGCCTACCATGAGCAAGCTGGCAACAAGTTGGCAACGAGACACAGTAGCCTTGTATTGTTTGCCACTCTGCATCTCTAGTATATATCTAGTACAATATTTCAAAGTGGCTGTCTGTGTATAACTTGCAGGGGAGCTCTTTGGTTACTAATCACTTAATTAGGACCACATCACGAAACAGTAATTAAAAAATAAAATGTAATACCATGTTTGAATCGTCTAACTACAATATTTTATCCTAGATAGCAAAATATGTCTAAATATTGCTTATTAATATGTTCACAGTACCTCTGTTGTTTCAAATGTTTAAACAGTAAAAGGTTTGGTGAGCTAAGAATGTTAGTTTTTGTCTGTGTGTGTATGTGTGTGTGTGTGTGTGTGTGTGTGTGTGTGTGTGTAGTCATGCTTTTACATCTTTTTGGGGACTACATTTCCAAATAAGAAATATTTGAAAGTTTTGACCTTCTGCGGACATTAGGCTGGTCCAAAACAAAAGAAAAATATTTTTTTGTTCATATTTATAATCGAAAAAAAAAACTCAGAGTTCAAAAATATAGTATTAGTACAGTGTTAATTTACATTAATATATATGTCAGTGTAATTATGTCAGTCCACACAATAAAAGTTAAAATAAATGGTTGTGTGTGTTTTGGGGGAGTGTCACCTCTTTCTATTTCCACAACTATTCCTCAGAAAACATTGAAAAGAACATTAAGCATGGAATCAGGAATGTTTAGATTTTAGTGTTTCCCTTCCAAAATACAACTCCTCTTCCCATGTCCTCAGTAGTGCCACACATCTCTGTTGCCTTCCTGAAGCTGTTGAGCTAAAATCATTGAAACAAATTGAACATTAGAGAATATTTCCTTCTTTAGTATTGGATCACAGCTCTAACCTATTTTATAAAGTCAGGTATTAATTTAGGTGAGGAGTTCAATTGAGTGGGAAATTCAATGCCATCGCATTTAAAGCCATAATTAGATTAGATTAGATTAGATTAGATTCAACTTTATTGTCATAACACATGTACAAGTACAAGGCAACGAAATGCAGTTTGGGTCTAACCAGAGTGCAATAACAGCAAGTGCAGGATATATAGTTAACATGAATTTACATAGTTAAATAAAATAAAGACTATAAACAGTAATTTAGAGATGAATATGTACTATATGTAAAACACAATATACAGAGTAGTGTATATATATGTACTATAATATATATAATTACAGATGAATATATGTACTATGAACAATAATATACAGATGAGTATATATATATATATATATATATATATATATATATAGATTTGTGTAAACAGTCTGTGCAACAACAAAGTGTGAGGTGAGGAATGATCAGTGTCTTGGTGAGCATAAGTTTTTGTTCAGAGAGTCCATTAGCAAAGAGTGTGAGGTGTGGGGGGAATGTAGTAGTGTATCAGTGAGTGTCAGAGTTCACTAGAGAGACAGCTCTAGGAAAAAAGCTGTTCTTTAGTCTATTACGATTGTAATATAATAATATACGATTGTGTGTCTTTGTGGTGTGGATTACATATATCTTAAAAGACTAGGTGTACCAATACATTTGTCCATATAGAGTATTTAACATACCGAATCAACATGGTTGTAGTTCAGATTATATTCATATATTTAGATAAATTGTAGCTAAGTTAACTGCAGATTATGTGATGAAAATGTTTGTCTGTTGATGTAATGTTAAATATGTTAATTTTTCTTTTCATTCCTTGTAAATTACATAGGATTCTTTTTGTGTTTAGCTTGTTTATTTATGTTATAATCATATAATAATCACATGGCTCAGTAATTCAAAGCAATGAACACCAAGGGTAGATTTAAGAATTTTATTGTATTCCTGTACCGTCATATTGCAAAAACTTAAATAAAATATCATAATAACAATGCATACAGAAAATAAAGAGAGCAAACAGCTACATGGTTTTGGCTAGTATAGTACATTTAAAAGAGAACAATTTAAAGAGAAAACAAATAAGTTCTGCATGTAAACCTTATTTACACAAATTGTCATACATTTTCCTTATATAAAGTGCCTTTCAGTAGAAAGTAGAAAGATTGCTTATAGAAAACTTAAATAAGATATTTACTGCAACTGATCTAGCAGTGGTTTGCAGTCAGAAAGAAACTCCAAATTCTCCACAGCTTCTATGATCCCATTGACCCTCTCAGGTGGGAGCACTACACTAGCATTGTTGCAAAACTTTTTGTGCAGGCTCTCTTTACTTAGAGGATTTCTCCAGTGGCCATAAAAAGTGTCACAATGGCCTTGCAACACAATACCATCTACCAAAGTAACCTGCACCTCACCATACATGCAATCAAAGTTAGCTGGATTGTCTTGGGGGTGCTCTACTCGAACACGGGAGAGCAAGGCATGAAGCTCTGGCCTTATGAGTGCTTTAGGATGAAAGGATTGCACTGTTACCTGCCCATCCAGCAGTGTGGTGCAAGCATTAAACTGAAAGGAGTGTCGTGCCTGGTGCTCTGACTCTGGAAAGGGGCGATTTATATACTTAGAGTGTGGCACCCGTAGCAGGATTTCCTGCACTGAGCTTGGGGAGATGATTCCTCCCGAAAGAGCCAGCAAGGCTTTGTGGACATGAGCAGCAGCATCAGAAACCCAGTGCATGCCCAAGTGGGCAGGGAACCGTTTAAAAGCAATGTCTTGTGTCTCTAGAAGAAATGTGTGCTCTGCATCATCAGGGAACACCATTGGTTTTGGGGTGTAATCTTCATAAAAAGCACTGAAGCCAGCTACCCCAGGCACTCCGTCCAAAACCAGTGGACTTGCCTCCATCCCACGAGAGGCTAGTAGGGCAGCTTCAAGGCCCAGACGAGATGCATTGCCAATGTGTAGTGGCTTGGACTGAGTGGCAGCATTGGCCATTGGGGCACCTGCTAAAGATGCAGCAATGGCTAAAGCATGGCTGCACTGAGTCTGGTTGAGGGAAAGAAGCCGGGCACATGCAGCAGCACTGCCCAGTGTACCCACGACACTAGGGGGGTGGAACCTTTGAATAGAAATAAATAGGGATATCAGATTTATGTTGTTATGCTTTTACTAAAAAAAGGCTGCACAGTCATATGAATATATGCAACTGTATAAGAAACTGTATACGTAATATCATTAAATATCATAAGATTCTCTAAAGCCATTTTGAAAACAAAGTCAGCATTTCATAAAAAGTATTTCAGATGTCCACAAACATAATTGAAATGGAAAAGTGTTTCTGTTTAAAGAACATTTTAAGGGAAATAACAAATTATTAGTCATTTTATTCCACTCAGGGAGTAAAAACATCAGTAATAGGGCAATAAGCAGAACATAAACAGAAGTTGTTTGTATAAACACCTGTCTCAATAAGTTCATAGAAACTTTGTGTAAATCCAGCTGGTGCAACCTCTCCCATCTCTTTAATAGCTTGTAGAATACCCATGTTATTTGCCACAGTGACACTTCTGTTGAGGCTCCCTCAAAATGAAACTGCATTTAGTTTTATTATTACTCATTTCGAGAGCACTGAGGTATTCTGTTATGATGGCTGCTCACGTTTTTTTAATGCTGTTTTTTAGAGAACTGTGTGTATGACATTTCTCACCTCTTGGGAATGTTGTGAGCCTCATTGGAGAATCTCATAAGGCGACCCTGGACCTCAATTCCAATGTTGAATGCCATCAGGAGGTCGAAACCACTTGGCTTACTGTTTTGAGGCAACATGTCACAAATGGCAAGGAGAGGAGGAAGCACTGCCCCAGATGGATGAGTTGCAGGGTGCCAGGTATCGTCAAAGTCCATGGAATGAACCTGAGGAAAGACAACTTATCAATGACTGTTGCTTTAATTATATAGTGCCTAGTGACTGTGTGTTTTGTTTTATCCTTGGCAATGCAAGTTGTCTGCTAGACATAGTTCAAAGATATGTCAACTCTATTATAAAGATGTAGTTGTTCACCCATGTTTAAAAAAAAAGTGGATTAACACTTGATCACAGGAAAATATGAGTAAGGCTTATAATAGGAAATAGTGAAAATGAAAGTAAATAAAACACTGCGATTTACTCTTCTCACACCCTGTCGATTAACATCATAAATATTTTATTTCTAAGAAAAGGAAACAACGTCATTGAAAAAGTCCATCCTTTTTTGAAAGATTTTAAATCCAATTCATGCCACACACTATGAAAAATAATTAGTATTTCTATAGAACATAAAGGATAGAAATTAATAAAAAAGTTTTCTTACTGCTACTCCGTTGACTAATGCAGCCAGGGTTGGGGAAAGTTTGGTCCCACTGCGCCCATAGACAAAGCTGATGTCATCGGGAGCATACATGTGCTTTGGAAGAAATGGGAAAAGAAGGATCACTTGACTGATTGCTGCTACATACACTTTACTGGGCCAAAATAGTCTGTGGACAGACTTTGTGTAAGCATTGAATACAGCACAGGTTCTGTACAAATGTGGGTTTGGGGATTGGAATAGCTTGAGAGTCTAGACAAAGCACATACATATTAAAGTCAAATGAAGTGAGAGGTGTGAAGAAGAGTGTAAAGGTCAGGCCACCATTTAAGTTTCAACATTTAATGATTATTATGTATAATATTGCACTCTTCAGAAATGTTCTGTATCTGTGTACCTGATCATTTCATCAAACCTACTTTTTTGATACTGTGTATGTGCATGTATGTTTTGCTATTTCAAGCTATAATATATATACAAATAGTGAATATGTTTATTACTTATGTATACTTTTATGCTCAACATGCAGCTGTTTTTTTATTCGCCAATACCTGGCAGTGCTGGAGTGCCAGTTCAAACACTTCAGTGGTGCTACCCAGCAGCCCTACACCAATGCTGTCCAGCACCATACGTTTGCTTCTATGGAGTACGACTGCTGAGAGATGCCTTGGCTGCACACCCTGAATAAATCGGCCAAAGCTACTTGTTACAGTCTCCTCAGGGGCGGGGCGCTCCATGACTGAAAACAAAAAAGATATAGGAATAGATAAGACATTTCTGCCTTCATCTCTGTCCTAGCAATATGTTTTATCTGATAACACATTACTTTAAATCTTAGTCTAACCTAATCAATATAAAATGTATGCATTGAGTAGTAGAGCTGACTTACCATCTAGGGCAGATTTATGGAAACTTCTGATTGCAGACAGGGCTGACACTTGTCTGGTTGCTTTCTAGATATTGCAAAATACATTTTTTAAGATTAACAAACGTGTTCCATGTTTCTTATGTAAAGCTGACTCACCTTAAAAAAATGTTCTTATTCTACATAATCCCGATAATTCGTTTTTAATAGATTATATTTAATCTAGATAGATTACCATATAGCTGAATAATTGCATTTTACCAGTTATAATAAATGGCCTGTACAATACACTTCAAAAGAATGTGTACATTTTGGCAAAAGTTGTTGAAAAGATGTTGAAGTTCTACTGTTATAAACAATTGTGGCTCAGAACATTATGAGTAAAATAAATAAGACAAGAAATTAGCAATTAGGCCACTAAACAATATTTATTTTGACCAAAAAGACCATTTGAAATATTACATACAGTATACACTGCCACTTTGTCACCCATTAACACTTACATGAAAAAATGCAAAGTCAAATTACCTGAATTGTGGAAAGCATATTGTGAGTCTGTGTGGTTGAGATGATTTCTGTGGATGACAAATTGAAACCTAGGTCTTCCTCTGTCCTTTGTTGGACGTAACGATGCAGTGTTCGTCTGTGATGCTCTTGCTGTTCAGGTGAGTCTTCATGGTCTCTTTATATACAATGATGTCCACAACCAAAGCAAGACTGGAATTTCCAAAATCTTTTTTTAGCAACATGGGTGGGATTTTACAGGATCTGACCAGGAACCATATTTTCTTACCATTTTCCAATGATGTAATCCTTCAGGGTAAGGCAAGAGATTGGTCAAGAGCCTTGAAACCCCTCCTACTCCCCTTAAAGGATGTTTCTTATAAACAAAAAGAGTCGTTCCACTATCACCGAATAGGGACGGTACTTGCACCAGGTAAGTGAAATTGTATCTGCTTTTATATTTACTGTATCTCATTATACAACAGCATAGTAGAGCATGTCTTAATAACTAATCATCAATATTGTCTCTTAACTTCTAAGAAAATGTAATAAATCTTACCCATTTAGGTCCTGCATTGATCTCCATCTTGAACTAGTATTGAGCCATAGCTTTTTGACTTGTAACTTGTAAGACTTTTAACAGTGTCAGTCCACAGAGAAGAAAGCAGAGTTGTTGTTGTTTTTTTTTTTTAAACAAGTAGTGTTATACTCTGCCTCTGTGTGGAGCTACAGGGTCAATAGCCATATCATTATCTCTATGCCACCTAAGAGCTGCCACAGGTTTCTCTTGACTGGTAGTACATCAGAGCACCTGTGTAAACTCAAAGCAGAGGCGGGACATAAAATGAAATAGCTCTGCAGAGGGCCAATGACTAACTTTTACATGTATAAGGTGGAGCAGGAACATGAAGAAACAGACAGAACCGATAGAAAACAAATGTAACCTTTAAATGAGACGTGCATTTTAGAGGAAAGCAAACCTCTTGTTTAAATGATCTATTAGCTACATTCCACTTCATTACAGTATGTGTATATGTACATAATTTGTAAATATATACATGTACATTATAAAAATATACATTTTTTACTATTAAACTATTTGATTTTTCCAAAACCTGTATTATTTTTTACATCAATTCACAGAATACATTGTTGTAAATACATTTGTTAAACAAATAACCAGCTGATGAAATTTTAAAATTACCTGAATATTACCTGAATTAAATTAAATGATTGATAGGGATATTTAGTGTCTTACCAAAAGACTTGAAATCTGACCATACTCTTTTCATCTAAAGTGAACAGATCAAATGGCGTCAGCAAGTGGCTTTCCTGCTAGCTTCTACAGTGAGCCTGGTGTGCTTGGATTCTTGGCTAATGGCATAAGTGCATTCTTAGTTCTTCTGCAGAACTTTCATGGTGCCAGAACTGGCATTCCAGCATTTGGAGTAGAAAACATCCTTGCAGGTATTGTTGTTTTCTAGGTTTTATTCATATATCCACTCAAACCCTAATGCCTCTCCCAGTTTAATGACTTAACACTGTTATTCTATTTTAGTATAAATAGTTTTGTATAAACAATTTGCTCTAATGTAAATAATTACTACAGTTGTATTTGTCTCCACAATTCATTATCTTAATTGTGAAATTATATTATTTTGTTATGTTATGAGAAATATAAATAGTTATGTTATGAGATATATAAATATTAGGTATCGCATATCTGACCATGCCAATATACAAATTTGATCATAAAACCTGTCTATTCACCAAAAATAGCTGATGGCCTATTTTTTGTGCATGTTTGTTTAGGTGTTCATCTGGTTCTTATTGGTGGAGTGTGCCAAATGATTGCTGGTTTGTTGTCCTTCCGTAAATATGATCATCTCAGTGGCACTTCGTTCATTGGCTATGCAGCACTTTGGGGAAGTTACGGTGCAACAAGAATATTCCTAGGAGCAAATCAGCACAATATTAACAGCACTATGATAAATAGTACATTGGGGAACCTTCACTTAAATGCTTCTTCTGTTGATGAAACCCTAATTCCTACATACATTAGGGAGTCAGCAATAGCTGGACTGGTGCCATACATCTTGCTCTCTTTACTGTTGGCATTTTGCTCAGCCACAGTTAACTACATTATGCCCTTTGTGTTTGGGTCAATTACCCTCACACTGGTTTTTGAAGCTGTGGGACTAGTGGCTGACTGGGCTCTTGTGGTCTCAGGAGTGCTAGAACTTCTCATCCTGCTCTTCGCCATATATGGCTCAGCAGCCCTACTCATCAAAGGAGTGGCTCAGCGCTATGTACTCAAGGGTTTTGGTAACCCTCTCTTTAATGTGTTGCTTCTTGGAACAACCAATGCCAGCAACTCCAAGAGTTTAGGTCAGGAAAAAAAGAAGAACACCAAATATGCTGAACCCATGGCCTTAGGGTTCTTCTGTGATACAGTATCACCATTCATATTTGCCTTTTATGCCTTTGGGTACTTTCCATCAATCAAAGTATCTGTAATTTGGATATCCATCAACTCTGCTGCTCAGCTCCTCTCTAGTTATTATGCTTATTTGCGACAAGATTGCTATCATGCAACCAAATTTGGCATGCACTGCACTTTCTGGCTTGTGAAGACCTGGGAAGAGTATGTGATATCTGTGTTAACTGGAAGGAGTGAAGCAGCTACAGCAAGACAAGCTATGGTGGGTAACTGGTTTTTCCTAGCTGCAGCTGTAATCCTTTGTGTTGCCAGTCTGAACATGGACATGCTGGAGTTAGTCCACAATGGCTTCTTCTTTTTGCTGACTATCTCAACAATCTCACAGATTCCTCTTAATGGATACTACATCTTTTATGGTGTGGCTTGCTCCATCTTCACAGCTGTCTCACTATATGGCACCTTTGCACGCCTCATTAACACCATTGCTGAGAAATCACTAATTCCAGTTGGACCACAGCCTGTCTCAACTGACAGACTACAGAGTAGCCTTGGTTGTCATAGGAAATTTGAAAAGGAGCAGCACTATGCAAAGGGTACCCAACTACCTGATGCTCTGTTTTACCTCACCAATGGAGTGGCAGCTCTCTCAGCTATTCAAAACAGTCAATCCCAGCAGAGTTTTCTTGACCTGACTGTACCCTGGGTGTTCATTCCAGGGGTTATCATTCAAGGTTATGTAAGCCGACTACAGGTTAAAGGAGGGCAGAGGTTTGGATCCATTATCCCATCCTTCTATTTAGCCATTTGGGCCACCTGGACCTGGTTCAGATTTGCAGGTATTTTAAGATTATATGAAAATATTTCTAGATTAAGTATACTAAATTTCTGCTAACATTTAATATGATTTACATATGTTTAAATTGTTTTCAATGAAATCAATTGATTCTTTACAGGACATCATCTGCAATTTTCAACTGAATCAGCAAATGCGGTAGCAGCAGGAGCAATAGCATTCTTGGTGATTAATGCTTTCCTTATACTAGTTGGTAAGTATTAGTACTGGTTTTCTTATGTACAATGCAGGGCATTCCTATTGAGTATTTACATAAGTATGCTACTTTTATAATTTCCAGCTGCTTATGGCAATCTAGTTTTGTTAGCATTAACCACTATCATGGAGGTCATAGTGGTGTGCCTTCTTCTTTCCACTCTTGACAGACTACCATACCAGCTGGAAGGTACAGTTTTTTCCATAGCAGACAATGCATCCTTAATATTCATCATCTTTTAAATATTACTAAATAACCAATATAATTTTATAAATATTATTTTGCAGTTGCTATGCTTTCAATATTTGCCATCATTTGCTTATATGGGACTCTGGCATCACTTGTTAACTGCTTATTCTCCAAGACTCTAATACCAGTTGGGCCTGCACTCATAAAGGTACTTTAAACTTTGATCAGTATGGAACAAGAAAGTTATTATGAGTAATCAAATGTTTGACAATTACATCTTGTTCTTTCTTTCTAGAATAATAACAGGAAAAAAAATCTTGCTACAGCTCCATGTCCAACACCATTCTCTCGTGGGACCAGTGGCCTCCTACAGATTGCCAAATTGCTGGAATGCAGTGGAGTATGTGGCATTCCAACAGATACTGTCTATGCTCTGGCTGCTTCTTGCAAGAATCCAAGTGCAATTGAAAAAATCTACAATATCAAAGTAAGTACTGACTGATTCTTAATTTATATATGTGCTAAAATAAATAAACAAATAAACAAATAAACAAACAAACAAATAAATAAATAAATAAATACTTGAGTATTGCACATCATTGCCTGAAACTGCACTCCACAGGATCGTCCTGCAGAGAAGCCTATCTGTATCTGCATCTCTAGTCTGGAACAGCTTGCTGCAACCAAACCACCATTTAGTCCTTTGTTATGGGAGTTTATGAGAAATGTCTATCCAGGAGGCATCAGTTGTATTGTACCAAAAGGAGACTGGCTCCTCAAACTTGGTAAGAGAGAAGCATGCAATATATTATGAAACTTACTTGTTTTTCTTTTGAGTATGCTACAAGTAATTATTGTTTTCTCTAGGTGTGGGGGCTGCATATGAACGTGTGGGTACCAAGGATAGCATAATGATTCGTGTCCCTGACCACACGGTTACTGCTCACCTCTGTGACATTACTGGGCCTTTGGCTATCACATCTGCAAACCCTAGTGGTGAACCTGACAGCACTCATCATGATATGGTTATAAAGTAAGTTCAAAATACACAGCTGTTTGTAGCAAAATCTGATATTTTTTTATACTTATTGATTTATTTAATACATAGTGTGAACATGCTAATGTCTTGCTAATTTTCCCTTGTTAATTTTGCAATTATTTGGCAATTTCAGTTCCCTCATATTGTTTAAGACTGTAACGCTAAAGTTACCTTTACTGTTTTTTTTTTAAATGTAAACAATTGTACAATGGTTGCCAATGTTTGCTTTATTGGGCAGTAATTGATAGGACTGATATCAAGGCATAACAGAACCACTTTTTGTTTTTGTGACAGCCGCCTTGGAAATAAGATTCAAGGAGTACTGTGTGATGGGCATTCCAATGAGCTGGTGGCGTCAACAGTGGTCAGCTGTCTAAAAATTGATGAAGGTAATCTGAAACTATCATACTCCCAAGATATTCATATGCCCAAGTTTTACTTTTTCAATGTGCTTACTAGTTCTGTTTGGATTTCAGGTTAAATTAATATTCTACGTGAAGGTTGTGTCCCTGCAACAAAGGTGGAGCAGATTTTTGAGAGGGTGAAGAACGGCATGCTATAATAAACAGCAATGTCATTTAACAAAAAAAAGTTAATTAAATAAAAACATCTGTTTGTATATGATGTAAAAACCATATGAACTGTTACATTGTGGGTCAAACATGGCCAAGAATCTCTGAAGAATTATATATGTGTATATCTTTTAAAGTTTTTATTTTAATTTTTGTTAAAATATTTTGTATTTTTTTTATTAAAAAAAATATTCTGTAACACTTGTTCTTTGCGGGTTTTTTTTCTCATTGTATTTATAAATAAAGGAAAAATAATAACTGACATATAAATTATATACAGGCATGTATATTAATAGTCAGTCTTGTTTTTGAGTGATTAATGGACATAAAATAAAGCATGATGATTATTTTAGTTGGTATTATTATTATTATTATTATTATTATTATTATTATTATTATTATAGTATTGTGTATTATTTCACCAATTTTCTTTTAGCTAAATTTTTTTAAATTAAAATCTAAGACAGTGGCAGGCCGTGCATTTGGCACCTGGGCCTTCAGTGGGGACTTACCCGACTTAATACTCCTCTTAATACCACCAATATCATGTTGCAAGAAACCATGAATACTATACAAAAATGCAGTATAACAATCCGTGGCATTACAGAGAGAGAGAGGCATTTCACAAAGGCATTTCACATCTCACATGAAGGGTGAATACCATTTTACTAAAGCAAGAAACCCAGTTAAGACAACTCCAAACCTCTACACCACACAGTCCAAACCGCAACTGTGCACCTACATCATCTGGAGCAGTTGAGAATCAATATTTGTTAAATAACATAAAAAAAACATTAAAATGTAAATAAAATACAACCTACCAGAGATGCATATTCATAATTTGCACTGCTCCTCAGAGGCTGTAAGCCAGTAGTACCGCTCGTACCAACAATAAGATCAACTTTCTAATACACTACATGGCTAAAGGTAATTGGACGAACCTATTTGTATTAGGTGTAACAATCAGACTCATTGCCTTGGATGTATAAATTCAATTAAATTCAAACTTGATAGGTGAATCTGGGTTTGCTAGATGTTCGGAGAGTCCTGCCTTGTGCAAAGTGTGAAGTTTGTTGGAGTGAAAGATAATGGTATGGGTCTGTTTCTAAGGATTCCACTAACCCTTTTACTTCCAGTGAAGTGAAAATTTAATGCTTTAGAATACTAAGACATTTTGCAAAATGCATTGCTTGCAATTTTGGTAAACAGCTAGGGGAAGGCCTTTTTTAATCGAGCATGACTGTGTGCGAATGCGCAAAGCAAGTCTTATAAAGACATTGCGCTCTTGTCGTCTGTTTTTGGGTTTCACAAGCAAGTGCACTCTTAGTGCCGGTCCCAAGTCTGGATAAATGTGGACGGTTGTGTTAGGAAGGGAATCCAACGTAAAACATTATACTTTATTTTATACTTTTATTTACGTATTTACCATTCCATCTACACAAGATGGACATTACTAGATATGACAGAGACACTCCTATATCTATTGGTGTACAATGCACTCACCTTTACGTTTTTAAATTAAGACCTATGCTGCCCGAGCAAGATTCTGAGGGAGAACAAAGGACGCGACCTGTACCGGCATCAGGAACAGGCTAAGGGCCTGTTCCTGACTACCTTAAGTAGTATCCTGTTAGCCAAAGTCCAGTCTCTGGAAAACAAGCTTGACGACCTCAGGGCAATGGTCAAGTGTCAGAGGGACATTCGGGACTGCAACCTTCTCTGCTACACCGAGACATGGCTGAACCCAGTGGTACCTGACCATGCCATCCAGCCGGCCGAGTTTTTCTTGGTTTACCGCATGGACAGAACACTGGAGTCAGGGAAGTCAAGAGAAGGTGAAGTGTGTCTGATGGTAAACAACCACTGGTGCTACACCATGAACATCTTTCACGCTCATGCACACAGTTTATATTCCATCTCAAGCGGTATGTGTAGTATGGGACTTACACGAGACACCAACACTTCACCAAACACAGCATCGGGACCGCTACGGGAGGAAACTAGAGTCACAGTTCCAACATGGTGGACTAAAAACAATCACGGACTACAGAAAACCATCATCTATAATGGTGAATGCGGATGCTTCTCTGGCAGACTAGCCAAGCATCTTTTACGCTTGTTTCGAGGCTGCAGCTAACCAAGCTAGCGGTGCTAGCGGCACAACCAGCATGCACGCCAAGAGAGCCAGAGAGGTGAACACGTTCACCATTTCGGAGCATGACATGAGGAGGGCATTTAAGAAAGTGAATACTAGAAAGGCAGCAGGACCAGATGGCATCAGAGGTCGGGTTCTGAAAGCCTGGGCTGATCAGCTAGTGTTCACTGAGCTATTTAGATATTTACTAAGATACTGTTCTGTTCTTAGATTCTGTTCTGATATTTACTGATTTACTGTTATTCACTGAGATATTTATTGACTATTGCCCTGTAGCCTTGACCTCAGTAGTGATGAAGTGCTTGAGAGACTGGTCAGAGACTTCATCACTATCTCACTACCAGACACACTGGATTCTTTAAAGTTCGTATACTGACAGAACCATTCTACTGAGGATGCCATTGCTCATCTTCTCCACACTACAATGAGTCACCTGGACTGCAGAAAAGGAAATTATACAAAGATGCTGTTTGTGGACTACAGTTCAGCATTTAACATCATAATTCCCTTCACACTCACCTCTAAGTTGGAGGTCCTGGGACTCAGCCTGCTGCTGTGCCAATGGATCGCTAACTTTCTGACAGGCCACAAGCCCTACGGGTGGGAAAACACACCTCATCAACTCTCACTCTCAGCACTGGGTTGTGTTCTGAGCTCCCTGCTGTATTTACTGTACACATACGACTGTGTGGCCACTTCCAACTCCACCACCATCATCATGTTTGCTGATGACACTGTTGTGATGAGCCTGATCTTCAACAAAGACCTACCTACAGGAGGTTAAAAACCTGGAGGGAACAACCTTCTCCTGAATGTCAGCAAGACTAAGGAGTTGATAGTGGATTTCAGCATGAAGCAGGAGCAGTCATACCAACTGCTAAACATCAACGCGACCCCAGTAGAGAGAGTGGACAGTTTCTGGTACCTAGGTGCTCAAATCACACAGGACCTGTCTTCGTCCTGTCACACCAACACCCTGGTGAAGAAGGCCTGGCAGCATCTATACCATCTAATATGCTTAAAGGACTTTAAACCCTCTGAGGTGCTAAAGACTTTTTACACTTGTACCATTGAGAGCGTTCTCATGGGTAACATCATTTTCTGGTTCGGGAACCGCACAGGACAGGTGAGCCCTCCAGAGGGTGGTGTGCTCAGCTGAACGTATCATCCACACCGAACTCCCCAACCTGAAGGACATCTACAGCATGCGATGCCAGACCAGAGCCAGGAAGATTATGAAGGACCTCAGCCATCCCAATGTGATGTGGCGATGTAGCCTAAAGCAGGTTATGGTCACTAAACTGCTGGATGTCCGAGTGGTGCTCCAAAAACAATGTGGGCTTCATAAATAATTGGAGCAATTTTAACGGCAAGGGTGGCCCATTTGTGATGGCACTGCTCTTATTTCTTGTAGTATAGGTCATAGTCTCAGAACAGCACTTAACAAGTGACTGTCCAGATCCAATGCCAGGGAGCAGACAGACATGCTAAACAGACCGTCTGCTAGCTGCACAGCGTCGTCCACCAAATTGAGACTGTGTCTGTCCCCCAAATGAAACCAAAATGTAGGAATTCTCAAAAAGTCTATTTAAGTAACCTGATTAACATTAAATTAAATAGGACTGAACGCACAGCCAACACCTCTGATCTAAAGATAGAATCTATTATGTCAAAAGCGCTTACTATAAACTAAATTATTAACGACCAGGAGTTTAAAATAATGTGTTTAACAGAAATGTGGATTAAACCGTATGAATTTGTAGCATTAAATGAAGCGAGTCCTCCTGGGTATAGTTACATACACCAACCCTGTCTAAATGCCAGAGGTGGTAAAGTCACAGCTATTTATAATCATAATCTCAGCATCACACAAAAAAAATAAACACAAATGTAAAACATTTGAAGTTCTTTAAACCAACATAAAATATTCAGTGTCCAAAAGCAGCTCCAGTCAGTCAATTCCATTAATTATTATTCATAGATCTCCAGGGCCCTACTCTGATTTTCTCATAGAATTTGCAGATTTCATCACAAATTTAGCTACTTCTTTATACAATGTATTAATATTTAATTGTTAATTGGTGACTTTAATATTCATTTTGATAATCAGGAAGATTTCTTAAGACCAGCAGTTGTGTCCATTCTAAATTCAGTTGGAATTAATCAGAATGGTATAGGACCCACTCATCATGGTGGACACTTTTGATTTGTTGTTAACATTTTGATTTAAAAATTTTTGTCATAATTCCACAGTCTGAAGCTAATTTAGACCATTATCTCATCTCTTTTAAAATCTGCCTCAGTCATTGCATTAGTACCTCACCACGTTACCGTGTTAAGCGTACATTCACGTCAGCTACAGCAGCACATTTTATCAATAATCTTCCAGAAATTACGATATTTAATAGATCACCATCTGACCCCGCAGAGCTCGACTGGGCAACTGAATACCTAGAATCAACGTTACGTTATACTCTAGATGATGTAGCTCCCCTTAAGACCAAAATGATCAGGGAACAAAAATTAGCACAGTGGTATAATGAACATACGCGCACCTTAAAACAGACCACTCGGAAATTAGAACGTAAATGGCGTCAAACAAAATTAACAGTATTTCAAATAGCATGGAAGGAGAGCCCCCTAAATTATAGAAAATCTCTTAGTGCTGCTAGATCATCAGATTTCTCCACCCTCATAGAAAATAACAAGCATAATCCTAGATTTTTATTTAGCACGGTAGCAAAATTAACAGGAAATAAAAGCACTGCACTAACATGCACACCATCATTAGGTAGTAATGATTTCATGAACTTTTTTAATAAAAAAGTTTAAAACATCATGCAAGAAATCCAAACGATGAATTTAATCCAAATAATTTTTCAAGTAACCCTGTAGACAGCAGTGTAATTATAACAGACAATCAATTACAAAGCTTTACTCAAATTCATGAGAATGACTTAATTTCAATAATTCCCTTATCTAAACCATCAACCTGCGTTCTTGATCCTTGCCTACAAGTTTCCTCAAACAGATAATTCCAGAGGTAGGTGAACCTGTTTTAAAAATAATAAACTCTTCCATTAGCACTGGTTACGTACCTAAATCCTTCAAACTGGCAGTTATCAACCCCCTAATTAAGAAACCTGACCTTGACCCATGTCAGCTGTCCAACTATAGGCCAATATCAAAACTCCCCTTTATATCCAAAATTTTAGAAAAGGTTGCAGCACAGCAGTTATGCTTACATCTACTTATGAATAACATTTTTGTATCAGTCAGGATTTCAGCCTCATCATAGCACAGAGACGGCGCTAGTTAAGGTGGTAAATGACCTGCTATTGGCCTCTGATCAGTGTTTTGTCTCTTTACTTGTTTTGCTCAACCTTAGTGAAGCTTTTGATGCCATTAATCACACTATAATGCTTGCTAGACTTGAGAATGTTGTTTGAATAAAGGGAACATATCTCTCTTAGCTTAGGTATTATTTGACTGATCGCTATCAGCAGTGTTGTGCTAGTTACAAAAAAATAGTAACTAGTTACAGTTACTCGTTATTTCATTCAAAAAGTACCTTAGTTACTTTGTTGATTACTTACACCAAAAAGTAATGCGTTACTGTAAAACGCATTCTTTTTTAAAGAATGTTCTTTAATGCTCCCATTAATGCTCTTTTATGCATTATGGACTATACACACAAAACTGACTTAAACACAAAGTAATGTTTAAACACTATTTTATTTAAGTCAGACCAGCACAAACTTAATATAATACAAGGATTTCTGAAATAAATAACAAAACAAGCTGAATAATATATTCAGAATCAAAAACTAAAGTGGCTTCTGCTGTTGTGTTGAGCTCTTAAAAATGTTCCTTTCACAGCTGAAGTATGAAAACTATCAACAATGTACAACAGAACACCGGGTTAGCTTCTAGCTTCTAGCATGGAGTTCCTGGAGAAGCTTCAACAGATTGGAGTTGCTGTTTATCGCAGTAGATACAACCTTCGAACCAGAAAGACATATCTTACATTTGACTTAAAAGTTTTTGTCTTTATGCTCAACTAAAGTGAAATAATGAGCATATTTCCACTTTGAGAAACTCGTCTTGCTCTCGCCTCGACTTGCCATTACTGCCGCACAGACCTGAATAAATAGAGACACGCTCTAGTCTTTCCTTTGAGGCTCACGTGAATAATATTACCAGGATCGCCTTCTTCCACTTTAGTTATATTGTTTAAATTAGAAATATGATGTCGTTACAGGATGCAGAAATCTAGTTTTTGCTTTTGTTAGATCTAGATTAGACTATTGTAACACTTTACTGTCTGGGTGTGCGAGTAAGTGCATAAATAAGCTTTAGTTAGTTCAGAATGCAGCAGCAAGAGTCCTTACTAGATCTAGAAAATATGACCACATCACACTTGTTTTGAACAATCCACAGTGGTATCCAATCAAATCTCGCATTGATTATAAAATACTACTACTGACGTATAAAGCACTTAACGGTCTCGCACCGCAGTATCTGAGTGAACTTCTGTACCAGTATAATCCTCCATGCCTACTTAGATCAAAAGGTGCAGGCTATCTGTTGGTACCTCAAATAATGAAAACTACAGCAGGTGGCAGATCTTTCTCTTATAAAGCACCACAGTTATGGAACAGCCTTCCAATCAGTGTTTGGGACTCAGACACAGTCTCACTGTTTAAGTTGAGGTTGAAAACGTATTTATTTAGTCAAGCCTTTTATCAGTAGATTTTTTTTCTTAGGTAAAGGCGCAGATCTGGAGGGAATATGGATATAGAGTGTTTGGTAAATTGGGATATTTGTATGCTGTCGTCCCCTCACACATATGCTCAGGTTTGTTGATGGTGGTGTAGTGGGTCATCTTTTATCCCAGAGATCCCTCATGTCTGCCTTACCTTCTGGTTCTCTCTTTTAGCTATGCTATGTTGTCTTGCTGGCATCCAAACTGCACAGTGACATTAATTTTCATACAACAAAAAAGACACATAATAATCCTTATCCTTCTCCTCCTGTCACCCCTCTTCTCTTTCTCTCTCTCTCTCTCTCTCTCTCTCTCTCTCTCTCTCTCTCTCTCTCTCTCTTGGTCAAGTTAAACATGCTCCTGATGTACCAGAGACCACTGTTACTGCCCCTCTCCCCTTCGTGGATCTTCCCACTACATCCAGGCCTGCCTCTGGATAGTGTTCTCTTCGATTGGAGGCCACTCTGTGCAGCTTAGGACGGTTGCTCATCAACGCCTTGGGTGGTTCCATGAAATTCCGGAGTAAGAATGGGCGTTTGAGGATGGATTGGACTGTAAGCTAATGTCAACCGTGCTACATTGACTCAGGACTTCTTTACGCTTATGACCATCATCACTGAACCCCGCAACATCGTATATCGGCTATAAATTGACATTCTGTGCAACCCAAATGAGGATGGGTTTCCTCTTGATTCTGGTTTCTGTACGTATCTTCCTTATGACATCTTGGGAAGTTTTTCCTTGCCACAGTCACCACCAGCTTGCTCATCAAGGACAAACTTACTTATAAAGAACATATTCACTTTTAATCACCACATTTTCTGTGTAAGCTGCTTTGAGAAAACATTCATTGTTAAAAGCCCTATACAAATTAAAATGAATTGAATTGAATTAAATCCAAACAATGGACACTTTCGTTTGTTGTGTCCAGGGAAACGCTTCCTGAAAGCAAACACAGAGAGAACGAGGAAGAGCTTCTTCCCGCAGGCCATTCAGAGTTTGAACCAGGAAACACCCAGGATCTAAAAGGCTGGTCACTCTCTCCATTATCACACTTCTGCAAATATTTTTATTTTCGCACTACTTTAAACTCTGGACTGTCAATTCAACTGTGGACTTGCACAGCACAGTGCACTTTATACCACACCACACGGCCTTTATCTGCCATCTTTTTTCTTTGTTTTATTTTTTTTTCTCTCCATCCTATTCCCTCATGTCGGAAACAGTCGTACAAATCATTTCACTGCATGTTGTACTCTGTATGTACGTGTATGTGACAAATAAAATTTGATTTTGATTTAGATTTTTGGATCAGTTGAGGCCCAGGTTACGAACTACCGCCACTAGTATTGTTAGTTAACAGGGTACTGGTGGAAATTTTGCTACTTCTGGCCAAAGGAGGAGAAAGAGAGGAGGAAGACATCTACAGAGACAGCAGGAAACGAAGAAGTGGAGGAGATTGGAGGTTAGGGTTGGTACTTTACTGTTAAAGGGAGAGAGTTAGCTGATATGATAGGGCACTGAAAGGTGCAAATGTTGTGTGTTCAGGAGACCAAGTGGAAAGGGAGTAAGACCAGGAACATTAGAGGTGGGTTTAAATTGTTAAATCACAGTGTAGATGGAAAGAAAAATGGTGTAGGGGTGATTCTGAAGGAAGAGATTAGGAAGAGATTCTGTTGTGTGTTACATGGAGTGGTAGAAGGTGTACCTAGAAAAGAATGATTGGTGTTTGGGACAGACTTCAATGGGCATGTTGGTGAAGGGAAAAAGGTGATTAAGAGGTGATGGGTAGTTATGGCCTTAAGGAGAGGAATGCAGAAGGGCAGATGGTGGTAGACTTAGACTAGACTAGATGCAACCTGAAGGAGATTGAAGACTATAAGGTATTGGCAGGGGACAGTGTAGCTAGACAGCATCAGATGGTGGTCTGTAGGATGGTTTTGGAGGTGAAGAAGAAGAGGAGGAGAGTGAGGACTGAAAAAAGAATAAGATGGTGGAAACTGAAGGAGGAAGACAGGTGCTTGTGGTGCTGAGGAGGTGCGGAATGATTGGGCAAGTACTGCAGAAGTGATAAGTGAGACAGCTAGAAAGGTACTTGGTGTGACATCTGGAAATAGAAAGGAAGACAAAGAGACGTGGTGGTGGAATGAGGAAGTGCAGGAGAGCATAAGAAGAAAGAGTTTGCTAAAACAGAAATGGGATCCACAGAGTGATGAGAAAAGTAGGCAGGAGTACAAGAAGTTGGGGGAGCAGGTGAAGAGGGATGTAGCAAAAACAAAGGAAAAGGCATATGAGAAGCCTTATGTTAAGTTGGACACTAAGGAAGAAGAAAAGGATTTATACCAATTGGCCAGGCAGAGGGACCGAGCTGGGATGGATGTGCTGCAAGTTAGAGCAATAAAGGATGGAGATGGAAAAGTATTGACTAGAGAGGAGAGTGTGTTGAGAAGATGGAGGGAGTAAGAGCAAGAGAGAAGGTTCAATGGTGTAGAGATTGTGAAGCAGAAAGTGAATAGGATTATTATGGAGGAAGTGAGAGCAGCGATTAAGAGGATGAAGATTGGAAAGTTGGTAGGACCCGATGACATACCGGTAGAAGAATGGCGAGGTTTAGGAGAGATGGCAGTGGAGTTTTTAACAAGATTGTTTAAAAAGATTCTGGAAGGTAAAAAGGATGCCTGAGGAATGGAGACAGAGTGTGCTGGTAAAAATATTGCAGAAAGTCTTCCCGGAAGATTGGATGTTATAAATGCAAAGTGGGGACCAACTCCATATTTCTGTCCATGTATTTTAAAATCATTACAGTCCCTGTTGGTGCAATGGTCAGGTGCCCCAATTCTTGTCCATCACACATACACACATTTGTGTTTGTTGAATTAACCTTTCAAAACCATGGGCAATAAGTTGGCTTACTCTTTTCAATATTTTCAATTTTTATGAAAATATAAGACATTTTAGAGATTGTCTGTGGACACACACACACACACACACACACACACACACACACACACACACACACACATTAAAGTAATTTATTAAAGTATGAGATAGTTTCAACTATTAGTTCACTATTTAAATAAACATTTATTTGCATATTGTTTTTAACTATAGATATTGTCAGGAAGCATATAAACCTATAATTTCAGTATATATTTTTTTATTTATCTTTTATTTCCACAAATTTACTTATAATAAACAAACAGTGCTCAATGACAATAGGGTGTTAACAGAAACATTTTGTAGCCTCATACTGTATATTTATATATGCCACTCCCATGATACTTGAGCTATTGGTAATATTATTTTATTATCCCAAAAGCATGCAGTCTGTTCCTATTATTGTATAACAGCCTGGAGTTTCCAACTAAGTGAAACTTATTGCACTGACACACCCTGAAACTGCTGCATAGTCTTCTAGAAGCAAAGACCTAAATTCTAAAAAAAGGCCAGAAAAGAACACATGTTGTAGATTCTGTTACCTAAAATGGAAAACTAAATTCTCGATGTGGCAATTTGCATTTATTTTAAAAGCAGCAGCTAATCAGAAAGTTTACATTATGTAATACTGATTTTCACTATGCTGCCTTTCCAATGCTTTTTAGTGAATAGTATATTTACAGGAAGGCTACACACAGCCACTAAGGCCTGTGTGTGAATCAGGAAGTCTTGGTAGCTGTGAAAGGCATCAGCACACAGTATGAAAATTGAAACGAAGGACTAAAACCCGATGTGCAGATAAATGTGCTTTCTTAACCTTAATCAACGGCACTGTCTAATTGCGGAGACACCCAATACACGTGACAGGGCATCCAGGCGATCACGAACCACAAGACAACATCACCTGCTTGTGACCGTGCAGCCTCCATCCCAGATGCGCTGAACGACTTCTATGCCCGGTTCGAGGTGCAGAACAACATGGTTGCGAGGAAGACCATCTCTCCTTCAAGTGACCAGGTGTCGCACTCACACCCATCTTGATAAAGTGCTTCGAGAGGCTAGTCATGAGGCACATCAAGACCCAGCTTTTACCCGCACTGGTCCCCATGCAGTTCTTGTATTGTTAAAACCCGGTCCATGGACGATGCCATCTCCAGACCCTTCAGCGGGTACTCCTCCACCTAGACAACAAGGACTCTTATGTATGGATGCTGTGTATAGACTTCAGCTCAGCATTTAACACAGCACCTGATTGAGAAGCTGAACCTACTGGGCCTGAACTCCTCTTTCTGTAACTGGATCCTGGACTTCCTGACTGGGAGACCTCAATCAGTCCGGATCACAAACAACATCTCCAGCACCAGCACACTGAGCACTGAGGCACCTCAGGGTTGTGTGCTCAGTCCACTGCTGTTCACTCTGCTGACTTACGACTGTGTAGCAATGCACAGCTCAAATCACATCGTTAAGTTTGCTGATGACATGACCGTGGTGGGTCTCTTTAGCAAGAACGATGAGTCAACATACAGAGAGGAGGTGCTACGGTTAACAGCCTGGTGTGGAGCCAACAACCTGTCTCTGAATGTTGACAAAACTAAAGAGATGGTTGTTGACTTCAGGAGAACACAGAGTGACCATTCTCCACTGAACATCGATGGATCCTCTGTGTAGATTGTCAAAAGCACCAAATTTATTGGTGTTTACTTGGCGGATAATCTCACCTGGTCACTCAACACCAGCTCCATTACCAAAAAAACCCAGCAGCGTCTCTACTTCCTGAGAAGGCTGAGGAAAGCCCATATCTATCCATCATCCTGACCATGTTCTATAGAGGGACCATTGAGAGCATCTTGAGCAGCTGCATTACTGCCTGGTTTGGGAACTGCACTGTCTCGGATTGCAAGACACTACAGAGGATAGTGAGGACAGCTGAGAAGATCATCAGAGTCTCTCTTCCCTCTTTCATGCACATTTACACCACACTTTTCTACCATCAGGGAAGCGGTTCAGAAGCATTCCGGCTGCCACCTCCAGACTGTGTAACAGCTTCTTCCCTCAAGCCATTAGGCTCCTCAACAAAGAACTGAACTGAACTGAGCTGAACTCACACACACACACACACACACACACACACACACATACACACAACCGTAATGACTGGCTTGTACAACCCGGACTCAACACAAACTCGTACTCACTTCACACACCCATGACTTCAGTACCATTCATATTACATTAGAAAACATTATTGTTTACATGCTGGTTTTGCTCATCTTTCCTGAACTGCTGCTTTATTGGTCGTTTGCACAACTTTTAGTTTCAATTTTGGTTACTGTTCAATTTTGTTCACTTTGTCTCGTTACAACAGGTTTACTGGCAGAGCTATTTTGTGTTTTGTGTTTTGTCCTGCACTGTCCTGTGTTGTTTTGCACTGTCCTTTGTTGTCTTTGCATTGTTTGCACCAGGTTGCACACATGCAATTTATGTGGTGAGGACACTTACTAGTCCTTAGCCCTGTGTTTTCTGGTTTTGTGATTGTTGTTTAATGTAGCATCAGGATTCTGTAGATACGTTGTTTTATTTCACTGTGGACTGCGTCATTAAAAAGTTTAAAATAAAAATGCTTAACAGTACTTCCTTTTCACCCATGGTCTGCATAAGGACATAAGACTAAACTATTTATAACCAACAAAAAAAAAAAACAAGTTTTGGTGAACGTGACTCACTTTCGCCTTCAAGTACTGTTTCCTTTTTCTTATAATGAAACTATGAGATCACTTAAAAGTGTCTTGTCCATGCAATCCCTAAACTCCCTAAAGAATATTATAGTGGCCTACAAACAACACACACACACACCACTCCCAAACACACCTGTTACAATCTCACAAACTCACACAGACTTTTATTCATAGTATGTTTGCGGTCAGAACTCAATTCATCTTGTACATCTGATTTTACCAAGCTTTTACCAAGACTGTCTATGCTTGTTGCCTTGGTTTTCAACTGTTTGTATGCACGCCTTTTTTCCTTTGCAAAAATGTTCAAATATGGATCCTGTATTAAAGCTTTTTTTTTATTTACCTTGACCTTGCTGGATTTGGATTTGTTTAGATTGCTGTCATTAGAAAGTTTGAAATCCAACTTCAACATCTGTCTCAAAAACTTTTTGACAATGGGTCTTTTGAAGTAACTATGAAACCCTTGTTAGATAATTATTACAAAATAAGAGTTGGTAAATGCCCTATAAAATATTAAAACACCCGTACTGGTATTATTTTCTCTCTGTGGGCACCTAGGGGACTTTCCTGAAACTGAAAACAATTACTTATTCACACCTATTTATTTAAGACAATAATTTGTAAACTGCCAAACCTATTCAAGAGTGTTTATTTAGATTTTTGTTGTAGTTGTAGAAATGGGAATTTTAAGTTATGTCTTGAAACTGTTGTGAGAGTTCATAGAGTCATCTCACACTATCATTAATAAAATAAAGATCTATCTTTCATGACTTCTATAAATAGTATTAAGAGATGATTATACACAAGAAATGTCTTACATTATAAATATGATTTATTCACCTTGTAATTTATTTGCATACATTACAGAATCAGTGAAACAGTTGTTTATTTTATATAGTATGCCACCTTTTCTAAAGAACTATTATTTTTAGACATCAATTAAAGATCTGCTTTTCCTGAACATATAACTGACAAAAAAAGTAATTATATAATGAATCCAGATCCAGATCGCTAATGACCATCTAATAGGTTACATTTGCATGACATGAAGAAGATCCTTTGGGAGGAACCATAAACAAATCCTTATTCACACTGAATAATGTGATTAGAAATCATTCAAGAATATATTTGTACAAAAAAGTCTACTTTCAGAAGTTGTCCAGTATGAGCTTATTGTGAAAATGATGCTAGGATAGGTTTAGAGCAATCTTTATTATTACAGCAGCAGTTCTTAGGTAGTATATAGTGTTCTAGGGAAAATTGTTCACTGAAATATGATGTAAAATAAAATGTCTTCCTCATCATATCCAATATCACTATACTGCAGTTAGACCAATTTGCTGAAATTAATATTTTGATTAAGTAAAAATGCACCAAAAAAATGCACCAAAATGAACAAAACAAATAAAACATTTCATACATTGTCTTAACCAGCAATAACAACTACTTGAGATTTCTAATATGTCTGACTGATTAAGGGTCACACTGCTACAATTGCAAATACAGTATTTAGCGCATTCATGTAGGCGCCTGATATTTATATAACTCCAGTTCCAAAACTGTAGACATCAATATTTTTTTTAAATTCTCTTCATTCTTTTATTAATGCTTTCCACTTGATGTTGGAGCATTGCTGTGGGGAATTACAAATGTATAAGGCACTGATGTTGGGCAGAGTGGCCTGGCATGCAGTTTGTTTTTCAGTATATCCTAGGAGTACTCTGTTTGGTTTAGGACAGGGCTTTTTTTCCAGAACACCACAAACTTGGCCAACTATGTAGTCATTGACCACAATTTGAGAGCAACAACTTTGTCATGCACAATGTCACGTTCCTTTTAGTTTTATTGACCAAACCTACACAGATCTGCTAAAGGTAACTATGATAATTACATTAATAAATTTGTATTTCAATCTAATTAAAATACTTAAATATGAGCTAATCGTTCCATAGAAACTTACAGTACATTAACTGTACAATCACAATAGTGTTATCAATGCCATTTTGTAAATGATAGGAAAGTATAGTAGAAATCAATATGCCCTTTATTTCTGTTCTGGCAAGAGTTCACCTTGTATATTTGTCACACTAAATGTTGAAGAAGAGCTTGAAATTTCCAGTTTAAATAAAACACACCCTGTCCTTAATATGACTAAAAATAACAACACGCTGTAGAGTCTGTTTTGTTAAAAAAAAAAAAAAAATTATCTATATGTGGGTAAAACTTTCAGATTTATTTCAAAGGCACCAGTTAGTAAAAAAAAAAAAAAACCCACTGTTTAGATAAATAATACCTTTAACGGAAGGCTGTGGCACTGGGGCCCACACACAACCATTGATACCTGAATGTTGCACACAGTCTGAGAATTCAAATGACTAACTAAACTCGGAAAGTGAAGATAAATATGCTTTCTTTCTTCTTGTTTATAATCTTATCCATCTTCAGCTGCACTGGAGCCAGGCTTAATGTAGACATACGTACATTTCTGAAAAGCTGCATTTCCTTTTACTCTAAATATTAAGTGGCTATCTATTTACTGTTAAAAGCACAATGACATCTGGGTTTAGTGTAGATTTGTAGATTATAAAATGCTTGACAGCACTTCCTTTTCACCCATGTATTGTTGTCAATGGTCAATCTCTCTGAAGAAGGAAACAAAACACTAATCTTAAATAGGTAATCTAAGCAAACATTGTTATGCTTGGTGCACCAGTAGTTCTTGATAAACAAACTAAGATATTACCTAAGTGTCCTTTTTAGTGAAATGGAAACTGCAAATGCAAGATAACCATAGAAAATATCTGTGGCCTACAGGACTTTTTTGGTAATTAAACAATTACTTATTAACCTAAATTCATTGACTTTACTGACATTGGTTGCTGGTCTTGGTAACAAAAAAGGAAAATAAAAACAGTTAAAGGCTTAGACTAACAATAGAAATTACAATATAAAACAATACAAATGTTTATTTAAGACAAACATTTGTAACCTGCCAAACCTATTAAAGTATGTGTGTTTAGATTTTTATAATCGGTGTAAAATTAATCTGTGTGCACATTGACTTCTTTGCTGCTCATTCACACTTCACACTTTAAATAGTGAATGAATTAAAGGCTTAATTAAGAAATCTAATATATAAGATATTGATATAGTGAAATATAATAGAGACTGATAAAACAAACAGTGTAAGAACACAAGTATTGGATAATTGATCATTTCCAGCCATATATGTTCCTTCCCCAAGCGGTTACCACAAAGTTAGAGGCACAAAACTGTATAGCATTTTGACCTTAAGTGAACACCTTTAGGATTCATTGAAATGCTGATTGCACCCCAGACATCCTCACCTTACATCAGTACTTGACTTACTTGGCTTTAATACCATTGTGCCTAAATAAACACAAGTTTCACTCCAAAATCTTCCCATAAATGTGTGGTTTATTATAACGGCAAACAGGGATTAAATGTGGAATGTGATGTTCAAAAAGTGGATAACGACTCTTATGTTCAGGTGTTCACATGCTATTGTCCATATAGTGCAGCTAACATATAAGCAGAAAAATGTTTATTTTGAGAAATGTCAAAAGTTTAAAGTTCACAGCATTATATAACAACAGATTGGCTTTTAATCAAATGATCAAATAAAACTATTTTTACGTGTGTCCTGTTTACTGAAAATAGAAAAATAAGATAATCATGCAAAAGGATGTCTTTCATTATGAATGTGACTCATTCTACGTTGTACTTTATTTCCTGCATAATTTCCAGCATCAATGTAAGTAATGTTTTTTTATGCAGCATGTGACATTTGATGAAAATTATAATCATTTATTTACAATTAATTAGATATCAGTCACTCATGTACAAAGCTGGTATAAACTGTTATTTCAGTGTTATCTATCTGGAGTTTAATTCAGTTCATTATTGTTTTCAGCCATAGTTATGATCACAAGTTCTCTATTCAGAAGCAGTTTTATATTCTAAATGACCATCCAATAGGCTGAATGAACCTTTAAGCAACCTGAATCGATAATGAATTGTGTTTTGGATTACATCATTAAACATAAGCTTCTTTTGAATTCATGTGCTTTAATAACCACATGCTTAATGTTCTTAGCAGCAGTTGAATATAAGACTTTATTAAGAAACACAATAATTATACTCTAGATTGGCAAATGTTTTGCAGCACATTTTTTTTGCTTTTTTTGAGCATTGCAGTCCACAATTAGTCACAATTTGCTCTAATTTTCACACTTCTGGGAAGATATTCCACTAGATTTTGGAGTGTGCTTGTGGATATTTGTGTTAATCGGCCACAAGAGTGTTAGTGAAGTCAGGCCTTGATGTAGAGTGAGGAGTCTATTCAGTGCTTCAATTCATCCCAAAGGCATTTAGTAAGTTTAATAACAGAGCTCTATAGCAGGCTACTCAAAATCCTCCTCTCCAAACCATGAAAATCATCATCGGATGTGCAGATAAATATGCATTCTTAACCTTAATCAACTTCATGGTCTAATTGCAGCCAAGGGTGGATTCTGAGAAGCTGCATTTCCTTTTTCCTTTTTATTTCAAGGGGCCATGCATTTACTATAAAGAAGTTTAAAATAAAAATGATTAACAGTACTTCCTTTTCACCCATGGGTTGTGTCCAAGTCCAAGGTCTGAATAAGGAAACGAAAAAGACTAATCTGATTATAACCTATAAATTAAAACAAGCTTTGGTGAACGTGACTCACCTTCGCCTTCAAGTACTGTTTCCTTTTTCTTATAATGAAACTATGAGATCACTTGAATGTGTCTTGTCCATGCAATCCCTAAACTCCATTTCCAAGAATAATATAGTTGCCTACAAACAAAAACAACACACACACACACACACACACACACACAAACACACACACACACACACACACACACACACACACACACACACACACACACACACACACCTATTACAATCTCACAAACTCACACAGACTATCATTCTCAGTATTTTTGCAGTCAGAACTCAATTCATCTTGTACATCTGACTTTTACCAAGCTTTTATCAAGACTGTCTATGCTTGTTGCCTTGGTTTTCAACTGTTTGCTTACATCTCTTTTTCTTACAAATATTTTCAAATATGGCTCCCGTATTAAAGCTTTTTTTCTTTATTTACCTTGAGCTTGCAGAATTTGGATTTGTTTGGATTGTTGTCAATAGAAAGTTTGAAATGCAACTTCATCTGTCTCAATAACTTTCCGACAATGGGTCTGTTGAAGTTACTATGGAACCCTTGTTAGATAATTATTACAAAATAGGAGATGTTCAATGACCTATAACATATTAAAACCCCAGTACCAGTAGTATTTTCCCACTGTGGGCACCTAGGGGACTTTCCGGACATTGAAAACAATTACTTATTCACACCCATTCACGCAAGACAAATTTGTCTTAAAATACAAAACAAAACAAAACAAAAATCTAATGCAATAGAAATATTTATTTATGACAATCATTTGTAAACTGCTAATCCTATTCAAGTGTGTTTATTTTTGATTGCATTGATTGATTGTATTATATTTTTGTTGTAGTTGTAGAAATGGGAATTTTAAGGAATATCTTGAAACTGTCGTGAGAGTTCATAGAGTCATCTCACAATATCCTTATTCAAATGATGATCAATTTTGTATGTTTGCTGTGTTCTATAAATTATAAATTAAATATTTTATAATAGATAAGATCACAAAGCCACACAAATCCAGATCACTAATGACATCTAATAGGTTACATTTGTATGACATGAAGAAGATCCTTTGGAAAGAATCATAAACTGGTTTACATTGAATAATGTGATTATAAACCATTTTAGAATATATTTGTAGACATGTAAAGGCAAAAAGTCCACTTCCAGCAGTAGTCCAGTATAAGCTTATTGTGGAAAGGATGCTAGGATAGGTTTAGAGCACTATGATTACAGCAGCAGTTCTTAAGTAGTATATACTGTATAAATAAACCGGGGATTTCTGTAATTGGGGAGAATAAAAATAAATAATCTATCTGCTTTGGACAATATGCATAAATCCATTAGCAAAAATCCTTAATATCTGCATAATAAGTAATAAGGTAAGTAATGCTTTATTGACTTGTAAACAGAATTTAAACAATTGTTACAATATTACTGTAGAACTACTGTAGCTATTGATATAGTTGTACTTGCTGGAATGTGAAATTATATAGTACATCATTCAAAGCAGAAATTCACCTAAAATCTTTACCCAGATAAAACTTTATAATTCTTTACTACTAACTACTAATGTAATGTTTTATTGTAGCTGTAATATCACACAGGATAGAATGACAGTAAATCTGTCCTACTGTGATCTGCATTTATTCAGTAGCATAAATAAATACAAATATTTCATTTCTATTTTACAAGTACAATAATAAATGCAAATGAGTAAAAAAGACAAATTACAAGGGCCAAGAATAAAATAATATACTGAAATTATATTCTATATACAAGAATAAATGGCTACTTTTATAAATAAAATCTCTCAAGGCTTTGCATAAAACTACAGAATAACCCAGAGCTCTGATTGTATTTTGGCAGTTGTGCTTGGTGACTAATGTAATGTCTTGTGTGCAAAAGGAATTTTGTACAGTTGCATGTTTTATGTGATATTTTCTTTATATTGTTTTATATTAATAATAATAAAAAAACATAAACAACACTAAACATCTCTCTATATATTAGTGATAATATTTTGTCATTTTACTTGATTACTCTCCATCCCATACTTTTATTCTCATTTCATTTTCTGTTGTTGTATAAACAATGTATTGAATAATGGTACAAGTAATTATGTATTATTAACAGGTTTACTATTAACACATTTAAAGCTGTCAATAGGCAGAGTCCAGCTTTATAATTTATCTTCGTCATCGTTGATGCTGTGTTGGCTGAGGTCTAGTGAACTCAACGAGTTCGCAGGGGTTGGCTGACTTAAACCTGAATCTGTTTCAAAATCTGTTTGAGATTCTGTGCTGTCCCCATGATGTTCAGTGATGTCTGTCTCATAGGCATCATTCAAGTGGCCATGCTGATATTTTTTCTGAATTTCCTCAAATAGCTGCAGAACCTAAAAAAAAAGAAAAAAGAATGATGAAATACCATGTTCAGTCTGATTATGTAATTTTTTCAAACTATTTATAGCACAGGTAGTTTTGTCTGTTTAGGTTAGGAATATATTTTAATGTGTTGCCTTATAAACAATTAAAACCATTATAACATACAGTTACAATTAAATGTATCCATTTGGTTGGCTTTTCACTGCAAGAAATTCTGTGCCCCATGCACCATTCATTACAATTGAGTAATGCACACCAAGCATAAATTATCTTTTATTTACATTATCTGCAGAGGAGTGCATAAAAGTGTTACCTTTGACTTAGGAATAAGGCCGACTCTAAAAAAGCCAATTTGGCCACTCTCGATTTTGGTGCAGTCCACTACAGTGGAAGCAATATTCTCTGGTGAAGGCCCATCACATAACACACCATCAACCTATGTACAGAAATAGTATTCCTTGTGGTTATACTATATATGACATAAACACTTCTTCTTTAAAAACACTAAGATGTACCTTGTCACCCAACTTTGCATACACCTGGTTATGATGCGTGGTGTCTGCTTCACCTGTTGGATTTGCTGATGTAACAGCAATTGGGCCCACCTACAGGGCAAATTGTAAAAGGCATTTAATATATATTTTAAGACATCAATTAAACTAGTCTCTTTATTAAACTAATTTTTACTCAATATTTGAAATGATAACACAACTCTATTATTTAGGGATTGGAATTTCAAAGTATTAGAGAGATTATAATATTTATGAGGCAAAATAGCTAATTCAAGCAAAATAGAAAATATAAAAAAATAAAATGACATACCAAGCTAATTAGATGGTTTACAACAGTACAGTCTGGGTTTCTGATGGCTATGCTTTGTGGTGTGCCGATATATTTCGATGAATCATTCAAACCAAAAAATTCCATCCATGGTGCTAAGGAACAAAGCAACATTGCATTTTGGCCCGTGTGTGATAATGCACGAAGGGTGTTATTTTGTAATAGAATGTGCGGACATCTCTGAAGAATGTAAAGTAACAAACCCCTAGGAACGACCAGGCTGATGGATGAAGGCCAAGCTACCTCCATGAAGTCCCAGAGCAGTGGATTGATCTGTTTTTTAACTGGTTCCAACTGTTTAATAGAAGAGAGCCATAATGACATTGGACGCTCTTGAGCCTGTTTCTTCACCCTGCATATACAAATAAACATAATTAAAATAAAATCTACATAGATTTGCATAAAGCTATTCAACCATTGTTACAGATTTAAATATGTCTATCATTATTTATATAATGTAGATTAAAAAATAAAACCCTATGGGGTGCTTTGTTGTAGGAAAATAATTACAAAAGGTGTGCTGTGATGTGGGCTGACATAAAGCAACGTTATTATTATTACTCTGAAATGGATTCTTTTCTGATAAGCAAGTACTGGTGTGTTTTATAACCACAATTTGTCAATGATTCCAATTTATTCATAAATATCTATTAATAATTTGAATACATATTTTAAAAAATCTATTTGATTACTAGTTAATGAATTTAATTTAATTATTAGTTGAACAGTGCCTTCTGAATTAGCTGTTAAGTGATGGCTTGTAAGAACAAACTCATATAAATTTATAGTAAGAACCTGAATTACTTGTAAGGGCATACACATTTACATACATAGCAAATGTATCAACAACTTGTAACCAATCAGATTGGAAAATTCAATAATAATTTGGAATAGGCATTAAAATTGGATCTTACTTATAAGCCTTCTCAACAGCCTCCGGTCGATTGCAAGCTGCCACAAGCACATACACTGTGTCGGTGGGCACTCCGCATATTCCTCCATTCTTCATGATGTCTAAGAATATATATTTAAAAAGTCTTTCAAATTAACCCTGCACCCTAATTTAATCTAAATTCCTTGTTTAACGAGATTAACGTCTCACCTGCAATCTGCTTCACTGATGAAACCTTCCTGGAGGATAGGTGTGGACAGCTGTCCCTGCCTCCACCAAATCCATTCAACTTGATCAGAGGACCACCAATAGGAAGGTGCAGAAACTCAAAAGTACAGTTCAGTATACTGGCCAAGAAAAAGTAGAAACTAACCAGACCAAAGATAATAGTCACACCAATGTCATAGCCATATGGCAGCACTCCTAATGCGTCAAGCAGAAAACTAATTATAATTAGCTCAAAGGTGACAGCATAGACAAACCATGCTACATTAAGAAACAGGGCTCCAATAGCCACAAGTACATTAAAAACCATGAAGCTGATGATTCCAACTGCTAGGTGGAACCCACGGACATCACCATAGAGACCACTAAAACGTGTCAGGCCCCATACTGTCCACATAATGCCGTAGAATATAAAGGTGGTACTTTCTAGAGTTTTACCTCGAGCAAAGGCAACAGAACCACATAGCAACTGCAGGACACCACCTGAAACTACAGCCCATGGCAAAATTAGAACTGCTAAGGGGTCCTGATTACCTACACTAGCAGTAATAGCAAAAGCTGCAAGCACACTACAACCATGGCCCAACACCTCAGCATCTGCATATTTTGAGTATCCTAAATAAGGAGCATGCAGGTCTTTGTCTTGAGTCCGAAGCATAAATTTATTGCTGCGAGCCAGATGATTCTTGAGGAGGCTTTTACCTGTGGGGATCTTTTTTTGAGAAACCTGGTTATAGAGAGTTACCAGAAGCATGAGGGCAGATGCCACAAATATAGCTGCTTGGACACCTTGTGTGCCACCTTGATAGAAGCCTCTGGGTTGTGCAGCAATTGCTATAGCATAAGCCATGAAGAAGAGCAGGTACAGGCCATCAACCAAACTTCTGGTACAACTAAACAAAGCCAGGACAAAAAAGAGCACTGCAAAAACAGTGGGGAAAGGTACTGGTGAATATGGCATTTGGTTTGTTAAGTCCCTCACAAGCACACTATACCCTTCAGAAAACTTCAGTATAGCTGTAAAGCCAGAGAAGGTTGCTACCAAGGTGTCCATGGCTCTGTAGGATAGGACAGACACACCTAGCTGGAACACACCAGCTGTCCAAAGCCATGGGACATGGCCAGAGAACAGGCTAGGGACCACACTAAGCAGTGGACAAGCTAGCACACAGGCTGACAACAGGTTCATGACCAAACCCACAGCAATTACATTGTTATGTTCTTGACCCTTTGCTGACAGCTCACTGCTTTTATGCAGCAAATTTGTCCCTGGTAGGTTAATCTTACCATGTGAGATGTAGAAAAGCAAACGCCCACTGCCAAAATAGGCACATACAAAACAGACCAATAGGTAACAAGCAGCAGTGGCTGACTGGCCAAAGCTTGCATTCGCCAAACCAGCGATTTCATGTGCACATGCCAAACAAATGGTGAGTGAAATAATGCTGAGAAAGACCTTCTTATGTAGAACAGAAATTAAACTGATGATTAGCAATGCCAAAGCAAAAGCTGCAAGACCTGGTACCATGGCATTTTTTAGCCCATTTCCTTTACTGATTATACCTTCCCCTGCAAGTATATGAACAAGTCCTGATCCACACCACAGAGCTGACACAGTCAGACACAGTGTGGTATAGAGAAAGCTGTGGGACAAACTTCGACACAATCCTAAAACACAAGACAAGAGAAGTACTGTTTAGAACTCAGAATAGCAGATATGGTATAAAAGTATGATGCACACAGTGTTTACAGGTAATGTTTGTTTTTGCTGGATCTATTTTAAAATTTATTTTAAAATCTATAAAAAATAAATAAATAATAATAATAATTGTATATATATATATATATATATATATATATATTTAAAAAAGGGCAGAATAAACTTTCGAAAGATTTAAATAAGCAATATCAAAAGAGTCGGTTTTTGGTTTGATCAATTTTGCATATAATTTCATATTTATTTTGACAAAACCTTATATAGATAAATACATTAAATTTAAAATATATACAGTAAATATGTTAATAAATATGTACAGCAAATATGATATAATATAGCTTTCAATGTATCATATAAAATGATACTGATTTTGATTTATGTACAATATAATGTATCTTAATTTTTAATACATCGTTCCTAATATTTTTACAAGTACCTTTATGCACCCACCTGCATAGGCCACCAAGGCAGCAATAATGATCAGCTCAATCCCCAGAGCAGTAGATGGAATTAATGCCTTATCAGGCGTGCTGGCATAGTCATTAACCAGAAGCAGCAAAGAGCCTTGATTGGAAAAAAAATTAGCAATGACCCATCAGATGTCTCCTAATATTTTATTTTTCCTTCTATAACTTTTTGCATTCAAGAATGACTATTGTAAACTTTATGGCATTTCAGGTTAGTTAAAATCTTAACTTGAATTCAATATTCAAAACTTAAAAAAAAAAAAAAAAAAAAAAAAAAAAAAAAAAAAGATCATATAACCAGTCAGAAATCAGCAGTCAGTTAAAGCTTTTAAGAAACAGAGAAAACAGACAAAATCTGTTTGGATTTAGGCTATATATAAAAACACATTTTTATGATTTGTGCCCTTTACTGGCAATATTGTTTTTAATAACTGAGGAACTATTACAGCAATTTATTATAAAATAAAGCCTAGAGCACACAACCTTTTTATATATACATATATAAAAAACACTGCTTCCGTGGATGCAGGTATGGAAAAAAAGGTGAAACATACCACCAGATATGCCCAAAATACCGATGGAGTAATGCAGTGATTCGGAATCAGATGAAAATTCTGCCATTATTACAGGAGCTGCTCATCCGTAAACGCGCTGTGTCTTATAAGCAGTCCGAAGGGTGACGTCACATCTCTGCCCTGCCCACTCGGCTTAGGTTTCCTGAAAGTCCCTAACTGCGTAAAGTGGGGTGAGAAAAAAAACGTATTTTTATTAAAAAGAATAAACACCATCTAGAGTGCTTTCCGGAGTAGTTTGCGGGAACCTTACTTAAATAAATGAATGAATGAATGAATGATGGACATTCGGTGCTACCCAGATGAGGATGAGGTTTCTATTTGAGTCTGGTTCCTCTCAAGCTTTCTTTCTTTTACAATCTTAATTTCCTTTCCTTGTCTTGACATGGCTTACTTATTAGTGATACACTTATAGACACTATACTTAAAATCAGTGAAAGGATCTCATGTCACGTACAATAACGTGCATATTATATTACATATATTACAATAACGTGCATATTATATTACATATATTACATATTACTCTTATACATATGTAATTCACGTATTATTTAATTGCATATAAAAAGATAATGTAACTCAGTGGGCGATTCCTTTATGCAAATGATCATATTATCATATATAAAATAAAAATGAAAAAGATTTTATTCTTTCTGTGTTGCCTGGTACCGGTGAGGGTGGCGCTTATTTGAGAATTCTATTTACTTTTAGCAGGAGGAAATTATGTAGACGGAAGAACAGAGGTTAAACAAAGACTTCTGTTGTACGTTACTCTCGTATGCTGTCTGCTTTATTAAAATGTAACCAAAAACCAGCACGGAAAAAATATTGGGCTTGACTCAGCATGATCTCATTGTGTAAACGTGCCTGTTCATCCTGACTGGCAGCCACAATCGCGACCTCCTAAAAAGGCGTGGCTTCACCTGTGGGCAGGGCCACACTGAGCCTATATAAAAGAGTTGCGCACGTCTAAGGTTTGTCGTGGTACCGAGACAAAGCGTCAGTTCAGTCTTGAGATTCATCTCCTTATTACAAGGTAAGGCAAGGAAACATATCAATAAACGAGACTTTATATAATATGGGCATTTAAATGTAATTACAACTTAATAACATAAAGCTCTTTAAAAAGTTTTTATACTAAAGATTGCTATAAAGCTTTAGCAAGTGTCAAGAATGGTTTCATGTGTTCCTGATGGATACCTTTATTCCTGGATAACTTGATGATCTGTAATCCTGCACATCTTTTACTGTATGGCTTTCTCTTGCATGTTTGTTGCCTGGAGACAGAAGTAATTATAGTTTACTTGAAACAAGCTCCCCAAGGTTTTCCTGGTGTGTCTGAATTTTTAATACAGTACAATGCTGTGTCATAGACACCTGTTGTTTACCTTTATTACTTATTTATTTGCTTTGTTTATTCTGTGTGGATTATTGTAGATTATTATGGAGACAATCCTGATATAGGACATAAGTAACAAATTTGCATCATATTAGATCATAAACCGGCATATTCCATACTCTTTTTTATTTTTATTTTTATGGATCAGCATCAGATGAGCCAAATTTCGATCTTATATGTGTTTTTCAGGTGCAATGGCAAAGCGTGTAGCAGTGATCCTTGCTGGCTGTGGAGTTTATGATGGAACTGAGGTCCATGAGGCTTCTGCTGTACTGGTACATCTTAGTCGGGCTGGTGCCAAGGTAACACACCCAACCTCAAAAAGATATTATGTATTTCATATATAGCATGATTCATTTTAGTTCATTTATTAGGAAATGTGCAGCTTTAAGTTTTTTTTTATTAGCCATCATTAATAAGAGTTTAATGGATAAATTATCTTTCTAGGTCCAGATGTTTGCACCTAATGCTGAGATGATGCATGTTGTAAACCACTGCGAAGGAAAACCTGTGGCAGACAAACGCAATGTGATGCAGGAGAGTGCTCGCATTGCTCGAGGAGAAATTACTGACCTGGAAAAGCTTGATGTGTCTAATCATGATGCTATCATCATTCCAGGTCAGTCTTAGTAATATCACAGTAGCCACAGAAAAATGTAGCATACCAGTCCTAAATATACTTAATTAATAGCTGGCATCTTAATTTTTTAAGAAAATTTAGTTTATGGTTGTCCTAACTGTTCTGTTTAGGAGGCTTTGGCGCAGCTAAGAATCTCAGTGACTGGGCCACAGAGGGAAAGGCTTTTTCTGTGAAGCCCCAGGTCGAGAAGGTCATCAAAAGTTTTCACCAGGCTGGAAAACCTCTGGGCATGTGCTGCATTTCTCCAGTACTTGCAGCAAAAGCTATTCCTGGCTGTGAACTTACTGTCGGCCATGACAAAGAGTGTGAGAAGTAAGTATAATACACACTAACTGACATAATAATTGGACATATGTAATCTGCAATAATAATGTTTTTGTTACCTTTGCAGATGGCCATATGCTGGTACAGCTAAAACACTGGTGGAGCTGGGCTCTAAGCATGTAAATAAACATGTGGGAGAAGTGCATGTAGATAAGAAAAATAAACTAGTGACTACTTGTGCTTTCATGTGCAATGCCCCGTTACATGAGGTATATGATGGAGTGGGAGTAATGGTAACAGAAGTTCTTAAACTTGCCTGATTTGGCATTTCAAAACTCTAATTTAACATTCAATTTCACATTTAAGGACCCACTTTATTTACGGTGAACATAGTATTCATTGTGTTTTTTTTATTAGCTGAAAAATGGTTTCAAACAATAATAACTGAATGATGTGCTTACAATTTGGATATGTGCATTTAATAAAACATTCAAATAAAGCCTATGTTTGTGTGATATTAAATATCAGTGTCCTTTTTCATTTCCAGTTGCATATGTAGTATAATATGACTTAAATTCAATCATTTAATAAGACAAACATTATAGATATAATTAAGATAAAAAGTTGTTACAATATTTTTTAATTTTTTTAATATTTAAAAAATATTTTATATTATTATATATTTATTAATATTTATCAAATTAATAAATACGTGAATGACAGGTGACACCAAAATGAGGATAAGGTTAATTTTTCGTTGCTGTTTTCTCCACTGGCTTGCTCATTAGGGACAGACTTATAGATACTAAACTTATAGGCAATAACATATACATTTAAACTTTATAACCTATTTATCTCTGTAAAGCCGCTTTGGGACAATGTCTATTGTTAAAAAGTGCTATACTTAAAAAAAAAAATTGTCGAATGAATGACAATAACAAACCCTGTGCTGTTTATGTTTATTCACGCAAACAGTTATTCTTTAAACAGCATTATGGGGATTGGTACATTATTCAATCATTAAGTAGGGTAAAATCTTTGGACAATATATAAATTCAATTAAACCATATGTACATTGTTATCAAAAAATTAAATAGAAGGTGCTGTTCTGAGAAAATGGGTAAGGGTGTCTGCCATAGAAGTTATAAATGTAAATGTAAAATTAATAATTGAAAGGATGCTTTGATTATTTACTCTATATTCCATGTTGGCTCATTACTCTTTTTCTCAAAGATCTGCCTTAAAAATAATAATAATGAACAGTACATCATGCTTTTTAGTTAATTATAGGTAATATAGCTAATTATAGTTACATTAAATGTGGTGAAAGCTCATTTGAAAAGTTTGTTAAATATGTAGCTATGAGCAATTATTGCCTCACTACCCTCTTCTCTGTCATGCAACTGAGAAATAGCAATGTCCATTTCCTGTAATTCCTCTCATGTTGAAAAATCTCTTAATTAGCTAAAATATTTACTAAAGCACTTACAGTAAAAGCAAGAATAATCTGATAATATAGAAATAAGTACATTAGTATAAACATGTAATGCCGAATTACAACTGCCACTACTACAAACCACTACAAGCATTTATTTGCCTGGTTAACTGTATGTGTATGTGTGTGAGCATGTGTGTGTGTGTGTGTGTGTTTAATTTCACAAGGATCCAATTGATTTTTTCTCCAAAACTCCCAGTAACTTTCTTGCCATGTCTGTTCCCATCCAAAGGTGTTAAGTGAGGTTAAGGTCAGGGCTCTGTGAAGGACAATTGAGCTTTCCACTCCTTCCTTGTCAAACCATGTCCATATGGACCTCTTTTTTGCACCAGGACATTGTTATGTAGGATCAGGTTTGGGCCTCTTAGTTCAGTTAAAGGTACAGTGTAAACTACACTAGCCTACTGTTCGCAGAAACATCATAGACAAATGTGTGCTTCTAACTTTCTAAACTCTGTTTCCAAAAGTTTGTGGAAAATCCACATATGGGTGTGATGGGCAGGTTTGCACAGACTGTTTGATATGTGTCCTAAGTCCTAATGCTGTGTAAAATGTTATACACACAATGAATTGTTATACACACAGGTGACTGACATTCATATTTATTAGGCATTTCAAGTAATATAAAGGTTTACCCAAACAGTACATACATTATCAACCACTGTGGACTTTTGATATATCATTATCATTATTAAGAACATTTCCATACATTTCAGATACATTATACACATTTGCATTATTTTTCTGGACAGCTCTAGTATCGATTTAATGGCTTCAGGACTGATTTCATATATAAAATAAAAACACATTCATTGCCGTAAAAGATATATCCAGGGTAATATAACTTATTATCTTTTGAAACTTTGTCAACTCTGATTGATGAATAGTGTTTTCTTTCCAAAGACTCTTTCCAGTCAATGTTACCATTTAAATGTAGGTAGGTCATTTTCAACTGTAAACCAAAAGCAGAGGTGCATGCTAACAGGTTAAATTACAAGCTTTTGGCTTGAGAAGTGGTTATACTTATCATGTCCACTAACCACTACTGTAGCATGGAATTGTCTTGGGCGTTCCAGATCCTGTCCAGAGTGTAAAGAGGATGTTACTATATTAAAGATTGTATTACAAGACTGAATGTATTATCGATGTGTACTGTTCGCTGAAATTCTTACCTGAATTGGATAAGCTGCAGTAGGAACATAACGAATCACAAAGCCACATCGCCTCTTTCCTGATGTGTTGGGATCACTTGCATGCACCAGGAGTCCATCGTGGATCTGCACATGACAATATGACAGAACTTCTTGGAATCTTGAAATTCAAACTTGACATACATTCAACATTTGATAAAAATATGCTGATAACGGAAGTTCTGCCATTTATATTGCCTAATGTTATTTCAGTCATAAAATATAAAGAATGCACGTGTATATGCTTACAGACATTTGCCCTGCAAAAAGGGGGCAGAGCAAAGACTTCTCTTTCTCGACAAGCTCCTCTGGGATTTCTTGATTAACAGTCAGCATGTTGCCTGCACGCTTTGCTTGGCGATGAGGCAAAAGGCCGGAGCAGTGACTTCCTGGTAAATAATAATAATAAAAAAAAAAACACACAACCTAAGATTCATACCTTTCCTACATTGGTATTTACCTGGCAGCTTGTACTCCAAGTTTATGCTTGGTCAGACGGAAAGAAGCATTTATTTTTAGCAGATAATTAAGATATAAAAACATAGGTAAAAGTATATTTCCGAACTGACTTATCTATAGCTGTAGTTAGAGACCTTGCAACCAAAACATTTAAAGTGGAAAAAAATTTAAAAAAGAACAGAGGTGTATATTAATTTCTTAGGGGGCACTAATGTACCTGGAATGACCTGCAGGGCACCGTTTTCTTCCTGGGAGTCATCCAAAGCAAGCCAGACAGAGACAACTGGCCCTCCATCAAGTCCCCAATATCTATGCCCATGGAAAAAAGACATAAATAAAACATGGTTCCAAGCTTTATTTTACAGCAAATAATTCTACTCAAGCATGTAAAATGACCTACTTCATATCCTGATGCCAGGCCACATATGGAAGCTCGTTTTCGTTATCAGATTTCTGGCCTTCATTCTCTTGGTTTTGTGGAATGATATCTTTTCTCCCTTGAGTCTTGCTTGAGACTGGGTATTTGCAGATGAAGCGTGAGTCCAGAAGGAGAACATCAGGACCCAGGACTGCAGTGATCACTTCAAGAACTCTTGGGTGTTTGGTTAGTGCCATTACCCAGTCATACTTCATATGGACATTGTGCAAGCTGTATGAAGTGTAATCCTCACCTAAAATGAAATGTAGAGTAAAAAGTTTATCAAAAGGAAATGTGCAGCTATAATATTTAACGAGGAGAACAACATGGAGACTAAGATATTTAGTGTCTTTGTGTGATCCAGTTATTTTTGTGAATAGTTTTTTTTCAACAAATTACTTAATGCTTAAAGATGCTGTTTGTTTTTATTGAAAACAGGCGGCATTAAAATACGTATAACAGTTTCTAGAAATAAAAAAACCCTAATTAAGTTTAAATTAAAGTCATTTTTATAATTATGTAATTATCTCCATTTTTGTTTGCCCACTGAAGTAGAATTATGGACTCACCTAATTTTCTCTCCAGCTCAGCAAAGGCATCTCTGGCTTCCTGCAGCTCCTCAGGGCTGAGTATAGGAATGCTGGTCACATAGCCCTGCTTCTCATACATAGTCTGAACTTCTGCTTTCTCGATTCCCATGATTGAAGATGATTGTGAAGTTCTTTCGTTGTTAAGAGGTTGATATAAGCGTTATGCTTTATTTCTGTTCCTTAAGGGCTTGAAGATTGTAGAGATATGTCTGTTTTGATGATGGAAAAGTCTGCTTTTATTCAGTGTAGGCCTCTAGAGAGTGATAAAGAGAGAGAGAGAGAGCTAGAGAGAGAGAGAGAGAGAGAGAGAGAGAGAGAGAGAGAGAGCATTAATAGACAAATAAAGAGCAAGAAGAACTTTTAACAAACCCTGACCAAGACATTTTTTTCTCCCCACCACCCAACGTTCTTTCAGAGCATATTTATTCTTGACTGTTTATGCAGTGCCACATAAGTCTTTGGTTGCCAAAACCTGTTCCTACTGAGTAGCTTAATGGGAAAATACTTTAATATTGCTCAAATGGGTGGAGAACCACTGGCTTCTTCAACACTGGTACAATCTATGGCACTGTGTTGGAGAAAAGAAAAAAGTTCCCCAAAATACCTTTTATATCAGATTCTTATAGGAGCAATCTCATGCTAGTTTGAATACATAACACTAAATGACTGTCTTTTGTAAATAAACTTTTTATAATAACGGTCACAATTTCTTACATTAAAAAAGGCACATAGGTGACTATAATTTACAGTGAAAAGCAATGCAGTGCAGACCAAAAGGATAAACAATATACCATATTCAGTCATATCACCACAGAGGGAAGATTTAGAAAGCAAAGCTCTACTACCTGGTAAGACTGGCTGATGTCTCAGCTGGAACTTGCTGTCAACTGCAGAACTCCTCAGTCTTATATACATACACTGTAAAAAAAATCAGGAATTTCCTGCATTAAAACGTCACAGTAGTTTTGGTTCCATGCCAAAAAACATTCAACTTTAAACTCTATTCATGTTTAATGGGTGTTTGTCAAATATGACGTCATTTGTTTTATTCTGTAGAGGTGGAGTTAGGGGGTGGAAAATTAGAGGGAAGTGAGAAACAGAACGGATTTTCAAAGGCGGCATTTCCTGTTATAAACAACTCTGAAAAGAAAGAAGTGTTCAGGTTTTCAGAGAAGCAGGACTAACTGCACGTAGCATCTATTAAACAAAACAAACTAAAATACCCACTTCAGAACAAACAGGTGTTCTATGGTGCCATCTACAGACTGTTTGCTAAAAGTTAACCAGTTATAATGACAGATTTCTGGAAATCTAAATCATAAGATGACAGATGAAGTCTGATCGACATGCCAGATTTTGGAATTTCTCAGTGTATGTCATGTGAATATCAGTCATGTGTCTTTTGTCAAACTCTTGTCACATGTTGCATTACTTTTGACACTATCTATGTCACTGTCTTATAGCAAAAGGCTCATAAAGATGAATTAAAATGACAGTAAAAATTATGTTCATAAAATGTAATGCAAAATTACAGCGACAGCACATATCTGATCAACACTATCTTGCTCTTTCACTTGATTGGATGAAATGCCATTTTATTTGTGAATTGATAAAACAGCATATGCAACAATAACAAACAAGCGAATAAACAAATAAAAACAAACAAATACATAAATAAATATGTAAAAAGCATTTAATACTTATTCCTAATTCTGCTTTTGCAACAATTAAATGTTTTAGATGTACATAGATAAAAACTCCATTTATTCATAAATAATATACTATATAATAGCTTATCGTTATACACAAGTCATCACTGTATTATTTCAAGAAATGTGGTATAAACATATAAGGAGCTTTTGCAGTGTATCAATGTTCACTGACAACGACACATATAAATCAAAATAAACTTGAAGTGAGTGCACTTTGGTTGAATTAATGTGGATACACACTATAGGTATGACTTCACCATTTTTCTGGTCAATGCTTGGTTAAGAAAGAAATGACCCAAGGGACTTTATATTGCACAAGGAAGCAAGCTTTCAAGAAAAGTGTACATATTGTTATTCAGGGGAAAAACAGGGAGGTTTGTTTCATATGTCTTTGTTTTCAATGACAAAAGGCTAGCAAACAATGACTTCTTACCGTATCAGGAAATGTCATAGTTTAGGTTTAAATCAGAAAAGACACTATGGGCATTATAGATCACATGGGCAACCTTTCCAAATATACATTTTATGTTCAGGCATGATACAAATATAACAGTAGCTCACACATTATTTCAGTAGTTTGTGTAGGATTTTACAGATTATAGCAGAGCATAACCTTAATGACAAGCAAATGACAAGTCAAGTCAGTGACAAGTCACAAGGAAGCAAGCTTTTAAGAAAAGTGTACGTGTTGTTTATTAGGGGAAAAAACGTGGAAGTTTGTTCTATATGTCTTTGCTTTTGATGACAGTTCAATAACCTAGCATGTTTTTCATTGTTTAAAGTTCAAGTTCACGTTTATTTCTATAGAGCTTTTCACAATTGACATTGTAACAAGGAAGTTGGTTAACTTAAAAAGTAAAATTTTTTATTCTTTTTCCCACCTCACACTAGCTCTCTAAACACATTCCTATTTTGTTTGTTCTATAGGATCTTTATGATGCGAGTACGTAAAGTATAAGGAGTGTCTTTATTTGGGCTCACACATCTCTGGCTACCATGTCTTTTTACCCAATCAGAAAAGGTTATAGCTTAGGTTTTTTCCAGTGTGTTTGTGTGTGTGTATATATATATATATATATATATATA
>MU551577.1:2387638-2435231 GCA_024362625.1 Silurus asotus | reverse complement strand
TATATAGAGAGAGAGAGAGAGAGAGAGAGAGAGAGGGAGAGGTGCATTTGAATAAATTAGAATGTCATTAAAAATTTTATTAATTTTAGTAATTCGATACAAAAAAGTTAAACTCACATATTATATAGATTCATCACACACAGACTGAAATATTTCACATGTTTATTTCTATTAATTTTTATGATTTTGGCTCACATTTAACAAAAACCTACCAATTTAAAAAAATAAATAAATAAATAAATTAGAGTACTTCATAAGACCAATCCAAACATTTTTTTTTTGATTGGCTTTCTGTAAAGTATGTTCATTTAATGCAGTGGTCCCAAACCTTTTTTGAGCCATGGACCAAATTAATGTCGGACAATATTTTCACATTTTGCTAGCTTGGGGGTTTCAATTTAGCGGTAATGTATTATGAGTTACAGACTTGATAAAACACAGTGGACCAACACCATCTGAGATACTGATTTTAGGGTTTAAATGAGCTGTAAGTCATAACCATCAAAATGAAAAGAAATAAACACTTGAAATATATCAGTCTGTGTGTGATGAATCAATATATTATTCAAGTTTCACTTTTTGTATTGAATTATTAAAATACATAACATTTTTAATGATCTTCTAATTTATTGAGATGCACCTGTATTTTAGAGTAGTCAATATGCAGCTTGTTTAGCAGTACATATTTACTGTCCTCTACAAATAACTCAACATACAGCCATTATTGTCGAAATAACTGCCAACAAAAGTGAGTACACCCTAAGTGAGGATGTCCCACAGGTGCTCAATTGCGTTTACGTCTGGAGACATACTTGGCAGCTCCATCAACTTCACCTTCAGCTTTCTCAGCAAGGCAATTGTCATCTTGGTGGTGTGTTTGAAGTTATTATTGTTGGAAATGTATTTATGGAACGGTTATTATGTTGAAAAACTGCCGTTCAGCCCAGTTTCTATAGGGAGGGTATTTCGGAAAACCACTGTATGTCCCTGGTCATTTTGTTGTAACTTAGTTTCATGGTTTCACTAACCTTGTTATAGCTGAGGCCATTTTTGTGCAGAGCAACAATTGAAAATGTTCAAATGCTTTAAATAACTCTTTGCCACGAAGTGCTATGTTGAACACCCAGTGGTCAGTATGAGAGAATTGTACTCAAAATGGCAAATCTGACCTCAAACCCTGATGAACACCTTTCACATTAATTGGAGCTCTGGAGCTCAATGTCTCTTAATGAGCAACCTACATTTCAGAATCTCCATAAGAATATTCGTATAATCAGGACTGCATGATATCACAAATAAAAAAAGAAATCAGTTAAACTGTTATTTTTTTTTTTTAACAAAATGCCATTTATTACTTTTTTTTATAAAGGAAAGTTATACAATTTAAGCATAATAAAAGTATATACAATAAAAACAAAACTAAATAAAATGGCTTAGATACATACATTTCAAAATACGTTCTCAAAATTATTTTATGCTGACAGTGTGTAACATCAGAATACAATCAGAATCTTTTTACGCTCAACCTGTAAACAGGTGTAAACGTGTGTGTGTGTGTGTGTGAGCGAGATTTGGTTGACTGATTAATCGGCAAAAATCTCTACCGAAAGTCTTCGTGTTGCGTTATAGAGTACAAGAGCGGCCTCTAGAGGCAAATCACTGACGCCAATGGTGTTTATTTGAAGTGTCTTTTTTTAAAATACATTTTTGGATGTAACTGTTTTTATTTATTTGGCGTGCTAAAGACAAAAGCTAAATACACTGATAAATATGTAAAAAGAATAACCAAATATAGCAACACATTTAGCACATAGCCTTCAATTAAATCACATTTAGACCTGGATTTGTCTTATTTGTACTCCAGGTGCACATGGTTCTCACAATGTTTCGGACACATGAAAGCTGCTCTATGTTCTTCTCTATTTCTTCTTCTCTCTCCTCTTGGTCTTTCTTGGTCATTATTACAGCGGTGGATTAGTGCTGGCTCCTGCTCTGCTGGAGCTTTCTTCATCAAAAGCCGCTGCAGGAGCTGCTTATCTGAGCGTTCCTTGTGGAAGTCATCTTCATATACCTTCAGCTGGATAAAAGCATAACACAAGAATCATGTACAAATTATTATGTATGATACAAATAATGCAGTATAAGGGAGATTCATTGACTGGGGTACCATTTATGTCCCACTAAATCCTAAGTTCTAAAATTTGTGCTTCAATAATTGCAAAAGACAACCTTTATTGCCACACAACCTATCAGCATGTATTAAATAAATAAAATGAAACAAAAACATCACTACAGTATTAAAAAAAAAAAAAAACAGCATCATTGCCTGTCCCATTCCACCATAACTGCACTGTACCTCTGCTTTAAAATATGGTTATTCAAATATTATAATTATGCAATAATCAAAACTGGTGCTTTTGAAAATTGTACATTTTACACTAAATGTACACTAAACCCTGTCTCCTGAGCATATTAACATATTGGAGTATTCTATATGTTCAGCAGGGGTCTGTATCACCCAAATGTTTCGAAAAGATCATGGAAAGGAGAAAGTTATGTGCACTTTGTGTTTTTCTTTCCTTTTTGTTTTTGGTTTTAATATACTTAAAATGATTCAATATTTAAAATGGTTCTACTATAAAGATTATATTAAAAATATTTTTTGTTATTAAAAATTATTAATACTATTATGAGTACATCATAATAATTTTTGTATCTGCTACCATGTTACTCCACCCTGTTACTCAATAATATTAAGCCACTTAAACAGCAAAAAATCAAAACAAACTAATTTAGTTCATAAGTATTTGTAAGTAAGCATTACTTTGTAATTTTGTATTTTAGTTATGGTATGTAGGTAAGTTTGTGTATCTATTAGCTCTATGACAAGAAAAATATAAAAAAACAGTTACCATTTTACTTTCAATACTGTAACTCAACAAAATTAATCCACCAGTGAAAAAATATTAATAAAATGTTTGATTTCCCAAATTCGAGGTTGAAAACGATTTTTAACAAGTTTAATAAGGGTTCTTTAAATCCCAAATTCATATAAAAAGTTAACATGATTTTCACAATTTATCTAAAACTTTTATATTTAGATTTTATAATTTGTATATTAGTAATTACTATCTAATTATTTAATTGATTTGTTTATCTTTTTTTGTTTAGAAAATAGTAATATTATAAATCCAAATTATTTATGTTAATATTACTCAATTAATATATAGGAGTAAATAAAAAAATATATATTGTTAAGTATAATGTATAAATTCTTGATAGAAGGATTTTGAAAGTCCTGCCATTCAAACTAGGGCACTGATTAGAATATTTTTTTTTGTAACTCAGTTACAGAATCAAGAATTTCATCCAGAAGTGCATTTAAAATATACTTGTAAAAAAATTGTAATATGATTCACAAATTAATTATATTGATTCAACTCTGATTCAATAGTTCTCATATAACCTACAAAACATTGAAGCTGAAATTGTAATTTGTAGCCTTTAAATGATTGTTGCTGGAAGTGAGGTATTATTGAATCTTTTGTTTATTTACTTTTGTTTGTTTGTTTGTTAGTTTAAACTGATCCTAGCTTACATACTAAATGGCCAGGTCTTGAATCAGATTTTGAGACAAAATGTACAGAACCCTCAAACAGTTTCTGCACATGGTCTGATTATCTCAAGAAAGTGGAATAAAAGGCAAAACACAATTAAGTAGATCTTCCTCAACTCACCTGTTCTTGCAAAAGTGCCATCTGTTGCCTCATCTCTCCTTCACGACGTCGGAGTCTCTTGTTCTCTTGAAGCATGCGCTCATGGTCCTTGTGCTCTATTTTATAGTCTGCTTCATAAATTTTAGTCTTAAATAAAGATAAACAAACAAACAAACAAAAAAGCCTTTTTAGTGAGTTCTGAAGATAAAAGGACTTTTACAGTGGCAAATCAAGAAAAGAGCAAGGATGTAGCATTCTATGTGTTGTTATATAAATGGCTTTGGCTACATATAAAGTATATGAGGCAATACCTGAGTAGACAGTGTGAAACAGTACTTGTTTTTTTTTTGTTATTATATTTATTTTTGGATAATTTTGTGGTAATGTGTTGATTGCAGCATATAAAAGCTAATGTTAACTGTAGTTGTCCTTTATATAGTGGTATGGTATATCATAATGGTTTTTGTCAGCTTGTTGGCTAACAATAAGTCTGATGAATAAACTTACTGATCATGTTAAAATTTACTTTTTGTGATATATTGCTATTTGTTTTTATAATACCAAGCCAATATTAGGAATGCTGCTGCAGTGTTCATAAAAAGTCTTGTCAGTGTTAACATAGAAAGCTAGCATGCCTATTTTGAAGCATAGCTATGTTGAAGAAAATGTACATATATAATACACAGTCCTTTACCATGGAGAGTTCATTTAAAAATCATTCACAAAACTGCTAAAAAAGAACCTTTAGTTAGGCATTCCAATATTAAAGGAGGAGGGATTTGCCCTGTGTTTGTGGGTAAAGACTGCCAACTATTTCAGTCTGTGCATTCATTTTATAAATAAAATTCTACAGAAGCACGGTTTTAATAAAAACGATTGAAAACACAAATGAATGTGGTGATGGTTTTATATGTTACAATTGATAGGCACACGCCAGCATAGCCTATATGTATGCAATGACAGGATTTGTAACTTGCTTGTAATTAGTAGTGATGTTGCACAGTCATTATAAAAAAGCTCACACTTTAGTAAGACAATAATAATCTAAAAGATATTTGACCTGCCCCAATGGATGCTTCCATGTGGTTTAATGTCAGTAAAACTTCTGTTTTCAGATTATTAATTTTTATTGTTATATGATTTGCAATGGGTTCTCATTTATGGCTTTAATATAAAAACCAATTAGACAGTCACTTGCCATATTTAGTTGTCATCAGTAGCGAATATTAATTACTAATTGCAGCTGGAGAGTAGAGGGCACTTAATGAAATTATTGTTGATGTAAACCCTACAAAGTTATTAAACTTAAACTTATCAATTATCTCTTTATTACCACATTTGTTACAATGTTCATGAGGCTAAATAGAGCAGGGCTGTGTAAATGTAATAGAGGTGTCGGCCCTTACAACTCAATTAAAATATTCTTTCAGTGGGGAGACCTTTTATAAGCTTGTCGTTGCTAAATATATCAAACGCATGATCTTGCACCATTAATTTTTGGAATTAATCATACCATAATTTTTTGTAGCTGTAGGAACTGCATTTAAGAATAAATTGTTTTGAATTACTTTGAAAATAAGAAGAATATAGTAGTAAAAATAATTTTAATAAGACCTATTCAGAAGAGGCTCTTTACAATGCCAATGCTAATCTTAAAATAAAGACTTCTGTTTTGTGATTCAGAGAGGAGCACTAAAAGCATGTCCTAGGCTGATGATCATATCCACTGGGTGGAGCTATCTATCCACTTAAATTAGATTTGTGTATTGCAGCTTGGGTTGCAGTGTAATTCAGGGGCATATAATTTGGGAGAAGACTTCCATCTGATCTTTCAAACACTTATCCTTCACACAGCCCCATCTGTCAACAAATCTATCTCCAAATTGCAATCTGCTGAAAAATACTCGCTCACCTGGCACCTCAAGGCTTCCAGCTGCTCTTTTAGGTCCTGAACTTCCTTGATAGCATCATTCTGCTTCTCGTGGCTCTCGGAGGGTGTTTGGCTGGACCGGGTCCTGTGACGGAGCTCCAATGATGTGGCAATGTAAGTGGAGGATTTGGGACTTCTCTCCAGTACATGTGCTTCTGGTGGACCCAACATGTTCTAAAAAGGAAGAAAAGAGTAAAGATGAAAATAATAAGAAATCCAGTGAATACCCAGATTAAAAATGTATGTGTGTGTGATAACACAACTACCAAACAAGTTACCTGGGTCCCTAAAGCCCAATCTTTCAGGGTATCAGTCTGGTGAAGACGGCTCTCTAGGAGGCGGATGTAATCTTGAAGGTGCTGATTTTTCTTTAGCTCTTGCATCAGTGTGTGTTCATAGTATTCACTTTTATTCTGCACATAAACACACATTTTAATCACAGTGAGCACATGCAGCACTATATTGAGTACCAGTGCCAGTATTTACATGCTGCAAAAGAATATGGGATCGATGCAAAAGCATAGATATTTATAATTCCTGATCATTGGGTAATTTATATTATGTTATATATAAAAGTCGGAAGCTCCTACATTATGTAATGTTTACTGCAGGCACTCAGTCTTGCAAGCAATATCTACAAGTCTTTGTTTCAAACCCTGCCTGCGCTCTATAATGCAAAGAGAAAACCTAATTAGTAAAACGACAGTAAGTGTTGCTGTGCCTGAACGGAACCCCGTACACGCTCCAGTCACTGAAGGACTGAGTGCAATACCCCTGATCAACTGACTGCACTTCGCAAGCCCTGACATTCTGCCAAAACCCATAACACTTGGCACTTGTATTTATAACAATTCCCATTTTATAGCTCAAGGAAATTTAAGATGCTAGAATGGCGGTTTAACAACCTTTCAAATACAACAAATCTTTACAGTCATCCAAGACACTGGCTAATACACTCATGGCCGAGCATCTTTATTTGCATAGCAGTGATCATATAGCAGTGACATGACCAGCAGCTCTGATAGCTCATTAGTTGCTTGAGCCATGAATGAGTTGGGTATAGTAGTTATATGCTGTTTATGTATTTAAATTGCATGCTTGAATTGTACTCAGAATTTGACACTGAATCAATAAAAAGATTTGTCACTAATTCTATGCTGCTCTTTCACTTCAAATTGACTATAAACTATGTAAAAATATAATGCATAACTCTATGGTATAGTGTTAAGGTACTTTTAAACAAACTAATAAGGCAAAAATAATTTTTTTTTTGTCACTGGGCTCGTAATCACGATACTGCTGACAGTACTGGACACTGTGTGTACCTGTTCATGTTCCACTTTGATCAGGAGTCTGCTGTTGAGTTGCTTGAGGGCCAAACTTTCTTGCTCTAGAGCTGTTACCCGCTGCTGCAGACCTGCACTCGTGCTGCGGTAGATATGGTCCCAGTCCTCATTTAGCTTCATAAGCTGTGACACACACACACACACACACACACACACACACACACACACACACACACACACACACACACACAACACACACAAACACCTTGGAGAATCAGTGTAATCCAGGAGGTGAGCATCACAATTTTATTCAGACCTCCTGCTAAAACACACACACACACACACACACACACACACACACACACACACACACACACACACACACAACACACACACACACCTTGGAGAATCAGTGTAATCCAGGAGGTGAGCATCACAATTTTATTCAGACCTCCTGCTAAACTGTTCTCTGTATTTCCTCAGGCCAATTTTATTCTTTTGTGATGCCATAAAATGAAAGAAGGATTGGAAGCAGACAACACAATATGAAAAAAATTATTTTAGCACAGCGAGATCCTGCTGCAGCATATATCAACACACTATCAGCTGTATATATGTATGCAGGAAGCATTTCAGCTGGCATAGCAGGATACCTCAATAAATCAGAGAATGCTTTTAAAATTTAAATAAAGAAAAACTATCTATTTTTCACTACTGTCCTTTTTTTAGATCGAAACATGAAACTCCCTTTGCTGGGGGAATCCTTGCTCACTCTGAGCCAGTGTAGCCTAAGACAGCTATTTCTACAAATCATTTTGCATTTAAAACATTAGTAATATGTTCATCTTTGTATGTGTTAATAAAAAAACTGCACACATAATTGTCATTAGTGGTAAACTAACTAAATTGCACTGTGTGTGATTGTTGGGATGCTAATTTGGTGTACCTCTTTGTTGAGTCTGCGGAGCTCTGTGTTCTTGTTAAGTAGTTGAAGTTTCTCCTGGTCTGCAGATGTAATAGACATGCTTTCTGTGATTAATGTTAACTGATCCTCTCCAGACATGAGTCTCTCTGTTCGGGTCAAATCCTCCACTTGTCTGCACACAAGAATTTCAACCCTAAGCATCATTAATCTTTATACAATAGCAATATTGCATTCTTAATTCTGAAGATGCTTGATATAACATGATTCTGTAAGTAGTTTCTATAGCAACTACTTACACAGCAACATGGATAGCACAGGAATCTACACATATACCTAAGTAGTTCATGTATTGAAGTGTTCTGCTAGGACATGCATATTTAACATTTATAGAGGGATTATAAAGCTGTAACTTTCATTAATTTTCAGACAGAAAATGTTTCAGGTCAGAAGACTTTGTCGTTCAATCATTACATAATATATTTGGTCTTATTTCAACATAGACAATAAATATTTATTGCTGCTATAATGTAATTGATTACAAGAAGTAACATGTTTTCAGTGGATGTTCAACAATGTGAAACATATTTAAAAAAATGTAAAGTTTATTTTAAATAATTGTTAGCTATGACAAATTGTTGTTTTATAAGCTGAATAAAAAGTGCTTCAGGATATCTTTTTATGGAAAGCAATCAAAATCACTTGCAAGGGTATTTTCGATTTGTTTATTTTTAAAAATGCATTTCTAGGTAGACTGCAATACATTTTGAAAGATAGATTAATGTAAAACACAGAGAAATTACATTATAGCTATTGCAACAAAATGCCTTTTCTAAGTAAATTTAAAAAAATGATTTTCTAATGAAAATATTATATATTTGTATATAATATGTAGTGAATATTAGATTTTAGATAACATGGTAAGCCTAAGCTACCATAAAATCTTTGCTTTACTTTTGCTGTTGATGTTGATTAAATGTTAATGTAAAATAAATGCAGCATCACATATTTGCATACTGTTTTAAGTCTATTTCGATTGCAATCCTGCATAACGATCCGATGAACAAGATACTAATCCAAATATTTTGCCATTTGACTATGGATTTATAGAGTTCAGTGTGTAAAGAATAATTTTATTTGTCAAATATGCATCAGCAATTCTATAACGGTGGACTTCCCAAAAGCCACATTCACTGCAAATGCTTAAATGTCTTGCTACAAGTAACATTTATTTAAGTAACCATTATGATAATTTTAAGTTGAAACAGGAATGTGTTGTATGGAGTTATTATGATTCAAAACATGATTATCAAACTAGCCAATATTGAAGATCATTGGAGATCATTGGACTCCAGCTTCTAAATATAGTACAATAATGTACACCAATAATGAACTGATTATCTTCATAATATGGGAACATGCCATCTTTCTGTCTACTGATGTAATTTCTTGCAAAGTAACCAGTAGTATGTTACAATTATGGCCACTGTTAATGACACCTTTCTTTGCATATATCACATTGTTTCAGAATGTTTGCTTGCCTGAAGAGATTAGCAACTTAAGAGCTACCAGGTCAAAACATTTTATAGGTGCCCTTAGTTGTGGCCTTTAAAAATCGAACTGTAATAAGCTCGCCATGAATTTCACACATTCTGCTACTGGTGAAAAAAAAAAAAGTGTATATTCGTATATTATCAAAATCTCATGCAGTACATAATAGCCATTCCAGGAAATTTGAGTTAAAGTTCATAATGAATGATTTCATAGCTCATATCTAATGAGAAGGCATACAAGTTACAGTAATGCATAATATTTTGCTGTGCAGAGACACCTAACTCCCACAACGCTCTAAATTACCATTTAGAAGAAGAGGGGATTTCACAATTAGGTGGGTACTGGAATTCACAGTCCTTGATCACCAGGGACTGAAGCTTATTTGACCTCAAAGCATATGACATAAATATACTCTATTTAAAGGATCAACCCTGTTTCCCTATGTGAGCATTTTCTTTCTCTCATATCTCTTTTTCCTTTCCTGCCCAAGCTAAATAGAATTAATATATATATATATATATATATAGAGAGAGAGAGAGAGAGAGAGAGAGAGAGAGAGCAAGCTTTATCACCATAAGTTTATGTGGCTGAATTCTGATTGAATAAAATCAAATTGTGGCCAACATCATAAATATTTTTTAGAAAAATGGTGTGGGAATGTTTTTATTTACTTTCTGACCTCTAATCTAATCTAATTTAGCAACAGTGTCATAATATCTGCTTTTACAAAAGTGACAAGAATACATATAGTAAAATACATCTAAAATATTGCTAAGTTCAAATGATTTTAAATAATTTTTTAAAGTCTGGAAATTGTTTACTTTGTATATAAAATATAATAATAGAATAAAAGTAACATACTGCACAGCTCAAATTTGACCTACCGTGAGAGTGAGGTTCTTTCTTCGTTGGTCTCTTTAGGGAGAGAAAGCTGTTTTGAAGATTCCTCCTCTGAAAGTGATGATAATGAGCCTCCATCCATGGCAAAATTTTTCACTGATTTATCGTGATAATTTAAACTTATATCCACGAAGGAACAATCAAACAGCAGTGTGTATCTCTGAAACCACTCGGCACTAAAGCAGGAAGTCTAAATATAAATTCCTTCACTTAAATGCAAAACACTACAAAACGGAAGTACAATTTGCTAAATGTGGCATTTAGGAGTGTTCCAGATCCTGATGATAAAAAAGAGTGATAAAAATATAAAATATCTTATTTTTTGTAGATTTATCTCTAATACATGGTGATAGTTTAACACCCTGAAATGATATGACTCTGTTTTGTTGATATGGTTATTAAAGTGACACGAGAATAAGGAAGTGTGACGCCATGCACTGCGGGGAATTTCCTCACTAGCATGTGCTTTTAGAGGACTTTCTGTCTTCAAATTCTAACCTTATAATCAAACCACAGACTTCTCACCATTGATACAACTTACAGTATACATCACTTTAAAACCCTAAAATACACAGAAAATGCCATAATGGAAACTTTTTAAATATCAACTTTGACCAGTGCAGGTCAGAAGCTAAGTAAATAGAATAAAGCAATCATTGGAGGATATTTTTTTGGTGCCTTAGTGTTTTGGATTACTTTTATACTGGTTTCATGAGAAGTGAATAATAGCTGTAAAGCAGGTTGTAACATATGAGATGATTAAATCTACTGTAGATCTAGATTAATTAACCTTTTTAATTTTAATAGTGTTTAAACTTACATGAATCTCAATTACACCGCAGTGCTATGATTAAATGGACTGTGAACTTTTTCAGGCTTATTTAACAAAAAACCCAGATTACACCAGTTGTATCAATAAACGTAAGGGTAATAGTACAAAAACATTTTTGCAATAACATCCTACATTTTAGAATAGTTATTTTTTTTAACAGTATGTCAACTGTAGCTACACATTAATACGATTTTCCTGAACAAATTGTTCAGTGTTAATCAGCCCCAGTGTTCAAAAATAGCATATCAGGAAGTGTTTTATTTCTGTTAGGCAGCATACATTTTCTAGTAAGGATAATTATGTCATACACATCAATAGTCTTGGTTATCATTGTGGAATATCCGTAGAACAATTTAGTTCCTATTATTGCTTACAACAAGTCATTCCCTCACCAGGATTTCTTTTTTCAAATTTTTCATAATAACAATGACAAAAATGTTTTGCTTGACTTCTCAATTAAGTCACCCTTAAAACCACCCATTCTGAAATGACTGGATACCATCTCAGCTTTATCCAGGATTTTCACAGAGACCTAAAAAGGGGAACATTTTACTATATCAAAAATTACAGTTGCAGTTTAATGTGAAGGATCCACCATACAACTGCTTGTTAAGGTTATACAAAAATTAATGAACTGATGGCATTCTGCCAGACCTGCTCAAAAATGTAATCAACCCTTTTCTAACCAATCAGAGGTTTATTAAATAGTTTTGTGTTTTCAAGTGCAAGGTACCAATATGTTTACACTGAACTAGCCTACTGAGCCTAGAATTAATAAAAGCAAGGCAATATGCCCTCCCCTTAATTGTTTACAGTAAATATTTAAATATAAGCTATACCATGAAATATTGAAATTGAAATTAATTTCTTGTTTAATAACTGTTAGTAAAATGTTTTATTTATATATAGAAAATATATGTATGTATTATGTATGTATGTATATGTATTCTGTAAATTCATGTTAATTAACTTAGCTTTACTACATTCATTTAAGGTAATATAGTTTATGGAAATGTGATAAATGGATGTTGCTGTTTGTATGGTATTATAATACTGCTATGCCTGTATTATGATACATTTTATGATACTGACACATTTTTATTAAAATACCTAATTAAAGCAAGTAATTGTTATCTTCTTGACCTTATAACAATGACATTATTTATAGGGTTTGCTATGGTATAAGGTTAATCACAAAAGGTTAATTACTATGCTGATAAAATGGACATATTAATAAACATAGTAATAGCATTGAGCTAATCTCAAAAGGTCACTACTTTCATTTGGCAATCACTCTACACTACACATCAATCAAAATCAGCCCAGTTTATCATCTAATCATTTTACTTTAAATACAAATAAGTTTATCAATGTAAAATAAAAGAAATTCAGTTGCCGAATCATCAGCTCTGATTACCATTTCATAGTACACAATGTAGTTAGCGGTAATAACTTTGGGTGTCTTGTATTTTTGCACTAGTGCTAAGATTATCTTGTCTCAAGCTTATCACAAGATAAACATAGCATTCGTCATGCATATGCAAAGCTGCAGAGACAGAAATAACAATGCATAGGTATTTTACAAAAAATAAAAAAATAAAAAAAAATAAACAAACAAACAAAAAGATATATTATATTATATTATATTATATTATATTATATTATATTATATTATATTATATTATATACAACAGTTTAAATAAAATGATCCTAGTCAGGGTTAACTGGTTATTTACAGCAACACAGAGATAACTTCTGAAACTACAAACAGACAGCAACAATTCCATTACTATATTTTATTCACCATTTTGCTCAAGTGTGCAGAGTTTTCATTTCCAGCTTGAATACCAGCTTGTTTATTTATTGTACCTCTAGGCTAGCTATAAGAGCACTGAAAGCAAATCTGCTGTGCTGCTGATGTTTCTTGTTGCAGTGGCACTACTGGGATAGTTTTTTTTTCCTAGTAACTCACATTAAAAAAGTCATATTCAGTTGAGTGGCATTGAGCTAGATAACCAGTGCCCTTTCTTATTTGGAGTCAGTAGCCATGATTCCACCATGCATTAAACGAGATCACTTGTGTTTTGCTGTATCTAGTATTATGCAACTAAGGCTGAGAGAGGTGTTCAGGGGCAATGACTTTATTGACTAAAACCTGTCAAAGCCAGGTAGAAATTACACACCATTACTCTGTAGATTGATTTCTCTCTGCCTGAAACACCAAATAGCTAAAGTGAGAAAAGGAAGATGAAAAGGAAGTGATGTTTACTGGTTAGCCATGGACCAATGAATGCTGTCATTTAACATATCACCAGTAGAGTCAATAATACAGAATTTGGTTAAAGACACATTTATTCTGTATTTGTATCTGTCAAAAAACTAATTAGTTTTTTGCATGCTTTGATAGCATCCTTCATTTAATGAATATGACAGCATAATGCCACAAACGATCTGTGAGTTATTGTTTTGAGTCATTTTGTTGAATTGATACCTTCACAAATAAAAGGTTTTTACAGGTAAATTGAAACTGTCTTGAATTTTGCTTTTATTGTACTATGAATGCATCTGATCATTTCACCACATAGAACAATAATGTTAATCATAGTAAACGGGAATAAACACAATCAAATCTTTGCAGTTTCAGCCCCCGCTTAGTGAATCACATAGACCACAGTGCTCTAACAGACATTAGGAGGTTCATCTGTGCTTTCCAGTCCTCTTTAAATGTGCCCTCTCTTCCCACACAAACCTATAACAATATGATGATGTTTCTCTCTCATCTGTTTCTACATTACTTAACACTGACCCTTCTATAAGAGATTTCCAGTAAATGTTTTCATCATTCAGCACCAAGCCGAATTTTTTTTTTTTTATTAATTTTTTTTGAATGGTTGAAAATAATAAATAAAACTAGACAGATCAAATTAAATGTGAAACTAAACTAGGAGCATATGCCAAAGACACAACTGAAGACCCTTTTAATGAGTGTCCTAAATATCCGCAGAAATTGCGAGAAGGATTTTTGTGGCAGCTTGCACAACACCGACATTCCATGTGCATGTGTGTACTGTGTGTGTGTGTGTGTGTGTGTGTGTGTGTGTGTGTGTGTGTGTGTATATATATGTGTGTGTGTGTGTGTGCACACGTTTGCTGCTGTTGGCAAAAAGAGGAAGCTTTGCCAAAGGTGCATAATAACAAAACACACTAAAACATCTTTAATCAGCAGGTGCAATTGTCCATCATGTTCTGTAGAGACAGACATTATATATATATTTTTCTTGTGTGACACACATGTGATGTGCCATTCTGCATTATATTTATCTAGACTTAAATAGAAAATAACTTCAGCAGACACTGCTAAAAAAATAAAAAAATGTTTTTCATCAAAATTTGACTAGGCTAATATAACTATTATGTTAGGATTTCAATGGCATGACCTTGTATAGTATGTGCTCAGTTTTTCAGTGAAACCTGAGAAAGGTGTTGGAAGAAAGTCAGATTTGGTGACACAAATTTTAGTCTCCTTCATTTCAATAACTTATGAAATATTAAACACACCATTTTAAGGTGGAGGATAAAAGACTGGTATACTGATCATTAAAAGACAAAGCTGGACATTTACTTACATCTACTGTAGACATGAATGCACATACTGCTCTATTTTATCGTGTTATTTAATAATGATATGATTTATTTTTGTATAAGCATCAATAAAAACAACAACAATGTAAATTTGATTTTGTGTATTTTTTATTTGAATAACAAACCCTATAATAAGCAATAGTCATTAAACCTTATTTCACCAAAGATGAAATTCACCAACGATTAACCAAAAAGCAGTTTCTGCTGCTGCTGCTGCTACAAATGTGGTGTTATCACAAACACAGGACCACATATTCAAGAGCATATAAGCTGGTATTATACCCTATAATTTTATTGGTCCTTTCAGTAAGTGCATCATCAGTTGAATTCACTATAGCCAAGCCATTTTCTCAGAGGCAAATAATAGCTTTACCATGATGAAATTGCAAGTAAATGCATTCATGATGCATTTCAAAGAAAACTGTTTGCCTGAAATACATGGAATGCAAGTTCAGCATCAATAAAAACATCAATAACATAAGCAATAGCAATAACATTTTTTCCACCATAGCAGTTATTATGCATTTTTTCTATTGGTCATTCAAATGCTCAAACACTACGGTTAAAATAATTCTGGTCAATTACGTTTTACATTGTTCCCCTTAAAAAATAGTCCTATCCCTTAAAGCAGAAATTGTGTTTTTGCTGTTATTCATGACAAAGAACTGGCCTTATAATTCCATTATAACTGAATTGTCTTTTTAAGTAAGTGAGTTTTAGTAAAGAAATGTTCTGTTCTTTTCTCAGTCCAGGAAAATGTTTTGAAATCCTTATTGATATTAATAATTAATCATATACTACGCATGTAGTGGGTAGAAATTAGATTTTCTTATAGTATATTCAGCTTCATGTCCTAAAGCTATGCATTGCACTCAACAACAAAATAAACCTAAACAATAAAAAAGTCATTTTAATATTTAATATTTTCTAGAACAACTTGAATGTATTAAACCACCATTTACTGTGGACCAACTTTATCAATAAAACAATTTCAGAAATCAGGTCAAGCAAGGCTAAGTAGGTGTTTGCATTTCAATCCTAACAATTCAACCACAGCTTCAAGTTCCTTTTTCAAGCATTAACTAGTGAATCATTCAAAACACCTGTGAGTTTATTAAAGGTCAGAATAACTAATTTGCTAAAACCGATGACACATACTGAATCTAATCTTGCTGCCTGTCCAGCTTTACAAGTGAGTAAAGCAAAAAAAAAGAACTTTCAGTATGCCGACATATGATTTTAGTCCTAAAGCATTTAACCGCAGTTGGTATCATGTGGTATTTTCAGCATGCCATTGTGGAAGGTCTTGCATCTTCATTTGCATGCATTTTAGGGAAGTACGCTGGATGCTGGTGGAGAAATTGCTGTGCCTGCACTAAATGATGAATGAGTTATCATGCAAAACGCTCCTCAGAAGGCCTTTTAAAATACACACAATGTCAGAACTAAAATGGCTTTTTAATTAAGAGCTTGATGTGTGTTCAAAAACACAGCTAGGTAAAGGAGGCAAATAGGGCCAGCATTGTGACAAGCTTGTGACTTATGAACAACATCCAGCTTATAGTGGGCAAGAAAAGAAGGAGAAATAGCTGTGTTGCTGTTGCTGTATTGGGGTTATTTATTGATATGAGAACTCTGGATTAAAGCCACATTAATTTATCCCTTATATTTGACAGCAGAAAATTTTCTGAGATATTGCAACATCATGCTAGAATCTAATTTGTCCTTATGTCATTTAATGCGGGAAAATCCATTTCTAATCCTGGAGTAGTTCTTCACCTAAGATTGTGATCATGTCCCATCAATCTTACGATTTGGCATCTAGACTGACTAACAGTGGAAAATGCAGAATTTAATTTTTCAACCCTCCAAAAACTTTGAACATGGAGCTATGTGCTCCTGAATATGTACATATGCATGACTGTGTTGTTTTACAGCCAGAAACGCTAACCTATGGCTTTGAGTTCATAAGGTATTCTCTCTCTAAGTGTCTGCAAGTAGTCAAATGTCTGTCTGAAATTTCTACTATTCTGTGGACATTTGGTCCCCATAAAGGAAAACATGTTAATAAATAAAGAGAAAAAAAATATGCAAGATTAAAGATGCTAAATGAAAAAGGCAATTTAGGCCATACCATTATTCCTTAACATAAAAATACTCAGCAACTAAAGATTTGTGTGTACCGAATGCAATCCTTTGTTTTTTTTTACGTGCATAACATCGGAGTTAAAATCTGAGTACCCTATGGAATATATTAAGTTGCGGACTGCAAGTTTGGTTTAGGTTCTGCCTCGCACTTTGAGTGCAATTATTAAAATGTAAAAACACACAACAGTGCCAGTGTCAGGATCTTCCGGGCACACGGCGCGCACTTCTGGTTCCGCGGCGTGCACTTACGGTCGGCGGCCATCTTGTTGTTTTTCCCATGCCTCCTGGTATTTAAGGACACACAAATCTTTAGCTCAGGGCCAGATTATCTCACCAACTTTCTAAAGTCCCTGGGAATACTATTGCCACCCTGTCTGCTTTGGATCCTGTTTCTGTTCCAGTACCTGTACCTGTTCCTGACCCTGATTGTGACTCTGTATCCTGTTCTGCACTGCCTCTGCTCTGGTTTCAACTTTGCCTTTGTTTGCCCTGGACTGTTTATTAGACTGTGTCTTTCCCTGTGCCCCATTAAAGCCTGTATTTTCCTTACTCCCAGTGTGCATCCTGAATTTGGGTCCCATTCACCTAGTAAGACTTGCAAAAGTCACTGACAGAATAATCTGGCCTTGCACCGGGTCCCCTGCTTTTTTGACAGCCAGAGGTATAAAAAAGAAACGGAAAGCAACGGAAATAAGATTTGTTTTGCATATGCATGAAAATGCTCAAGAATCTATAGTGCTAGCGTAAACCACTAACAAGAAAGTGGCTACTGGCTAACTCTGGCACTATGGATTCGTTATCATTTTTTAGCCAGCTTCAAGTGTTTCTCTTAAAAGAGAAAATTCTAACAATACCATATATAGAGGAAGTGAATGAATAAAGAATGGAAGAAATGAATACATTTGTTAAGGTATGTTGAAATAAGTAGAACAGTTAAGTAGATCATATTTTTAGAAAATAAATGTATTCAATTTAAAACACACTTTTACATACACATCTGTATTACCCAAATGAGGTCTAGCAAATATAAACTATTTACTTAATTCTGTTACATTTTTATAAAATATTATTTCATATAATTAAACCAAGAAGACATTTTACTTAAAATTGTAAACTGTTCAAATGCTGATGATCATTAGGACATGCCTAAGTACTTTCCCTTCTGACAGTTCTTGGTGACTTCGACCTCCTATCTGACAAACTTCAGTCATCTTAACTTTCTGAATACCTTCTCCTTGACATTTAACAGCTGCCCTCCCACACACAGGAAAGGAAAAGTCCTAGACCTGGTTTTCATTTGCCCTACCAAAGCTACAAACTTGATTGCTACCCCACTTCAAATTTCTGATCATCACATGGTTTCCCCTAAAATCCTCCTATCCTACCTAAAAACTATTTTCAACATCTCTCTCTTCTCTCTCCTAAACTCCACTCCATCTCTCCCTCCTCTGTAACTTTCCTGTACTCTTTTATTTCTTTCCAACCCTGACTCCTTTTTCTCTCTGCCCTTGGACTTTGCCACTGACTCTTTCCTCTCTTCTCTTTCCTTAACCCTGAACCTCCTCTGCCCCCTGACCACAAAACCCAAGAAGACTTCTTGTCCCACCCCCTGGCTGTCAGAAGTCTTGCGCAGCAATCAGCGAGACCTCAGATCAGCAGAGAGGAAGTGGAAAAAATGACAACTTGACATGGATCTTGCATCTTACTGTGCACTCATGACCAAATTTTCTTCAGACGTGACTTCTGCTAAAACTGCCATCTACTAGGAAAAGCTCAAGGCATCTGCACAAGATCCTTGTAATCTTCACAATATCTTCTCTTCACTACTTAACCCCATTGCTCAACCTGCCCTATCCTCCCTGACTACAGTTGACTTTACCTCATTCTTTGATAGAAAGCTTAAGTAAATCTGCCAGACCTTCACTTCCTCCCTAACAATGACATTTTAAAGTCAGGAATCTGCTACTCTTTCACTGTAAAGCTTCTCAACCATAGGAGATGAGATACTGCAAGTCATCCAATTTTGCAATCCCACCACCTGCCCTCTGGATCCAATCCTTTTAACTACAATCCAGATCATCTCACGAGTCCTACTGCCCTTCATCTCCACAAACATCAACGGGTCCTCAACATCTGGCCACACTTATGTGAGGCGTATGGTCTGAGCACTGTCGAGCAGATTTTCCGCTTCTGCAACCTCTAAAGCAAATAATTCATCTGTGTTTTGAGGACGGCTTCTGCACCTCTATCTCTCTCTCCATCTCTCTCTCTCTCTCTCTCTATCTCTCTATCTTTCTCTCTCTCTCTCTCTCTCTCTCTCTCTCTCTCTCTTTCTTTCTCTTGCATCACCGGAATATTCACTTTCAAGGCGAGTGTTTGGGTTTGGCTTTGCCCTTTGTTGCAATAAACTAATTTGCTTTCACTTCGGCTTTCGCCTCCCGTTCATCGCATAACATTTAACAACAAAAGGCATATGTGCACCAACTAACAGCAGAGATTCACCAGTATACAATACAAACAACACAATACAAAACAAACCTTTATTATATTTTCCAACATTGCAAACACAAAGATCGCTCACAAAATCACTAAAAACGTGTGGGGTGTAGTTCGTTTTTACAAAAAGCTAACCAGTGTCAACATTAAATTCTCGAGTAATTTCACTCTGACACAGCTCTGAAAAGTGTTCTACACCTGTAGCATCTGTAAGGCTTGATTTTTTTTGCCACTTCCATTAGTTTTTCTGCGGCTGCACAGTGCCGATCGAGATAACCAACGTTAAGTGTTAAATTTGCCCCCCCTTGTGCTTTAGATATTAGGGTTCGTCGACAGAAAAGAATCGACATAAACGATTAAAAAATGCTAAGACAAAGCAAGTACTTGGCGGTTCCACTTCAAAAACGTCGACTTAATAGGGTTGGCGAGTTAACCGAGGTCGAGATAAGTGGTTTCCACTGTATTATACTTTTGTCTTATTAATTTGCATACATTTTCTCTGAAGTTTACTTTAATTTATGGGTCATTTTTACAGGTGACTCATGTGTGTAGTGATATTTAAATTCACCACATTGGTATTCATACCTCGGACATAACAATGGACTATGGGATCATTTACATACAAGGTGAAGAATGCTAAAAACAGAGGCCGGTTTTATTAACATGCAATTCTGCACCTGGATTTAAAGCCAAATTTGTACTCAATATCAGTTTAAGCAAAAAGCCAGTGCTACTGTATGATAATTTGATATAAGCACAGTGTGTCATGCTATAATTCAATTCATGTTTTGGTATATATAATAAAAAAAAAAAACACTTAAACGGAAGTTGAGGCCCAAAGTTTATTACCTAAACCTGCAATTATAATTACTGAATTAATGATAGTCATTTTCAAGACCATGAAAAGGGACAGAGAACATCTAAAGATACAGAATTATAAACAGATACATTTCTGAATACAGTGATAAATGGTTAATTTATTAATCTATTCCATAATTTAAAAGTGCAGAGATAGAGCTTAAACCCGGTAAAGTAAGTTTAATGCATTTACATACTGTTTTATATAGTATACTTTAAGTATGTAGACTAAGCTAAAGTTTGATTGATTTCTGTTAGTGGTACATTTTCAGGTTTGGATTATGACCATATATTCTGGTGTCACCATTAATAACATAGCTTTAAAGTGAAGATTCAGTTACAGTTGTGTTTAAAATTATTCAACCCCCACTGAAATTGATTGTTTTGGTCGGTTTGACATTAATTATGATCATTCAGTCATCCTGCTTACAATTAAATCAAAGAGGCACGTGTAGGTCAGACAAATATAACATAACATTTATAATAAAATAACCACAAATGTCTTTTCTGAGCTCACATCATTATCAGTTTTATTCAACCCCCAAGTGACATTCAATCTTAGTACTTAGTACAACATCCTTTTACAGTTATAACAGCTTTTAAACGTGAAGCATAGTTCGACACAAGTTTCTTGCAGCGATCTACGGGTATCTTCGCCCATTCATCATGGGCAAAAGCCTCCAGTTCAGTCACATTCTTAGGCTTGCGCACTGCAACTGCTTTCTTTAAGTCCCACCAGAGGTTCTCAATCAGATCAAGTCTGGTGACTGCGATGGCCACTTCAAAAATGTTCTAGCCTTTAATCTGCAACCATGCTCTAGTGGACTTGGAGGTATGCTTGGGATCATTGTCCTGTTGAAAGGTCCAACGTCTTCCAAGCCTCAGGTTCGTGACGGACTGCATCACATTGTCATCCAATATCTCCTGGTACTGAAGAGAATTCATGGTACCTTGCACACGCTGAAGCTTCCCAGTACCTGCAGAAGCAAAACAGCCCCAAAGCATGATTGGCCCCCACCATGCTTCACAGTAGGCAAGGTGTTCTTTTCTTCATAGGCCTTGTTCTTCCTCCTCCAAACATAGCGTTGATCCATGGGCCCAAACAGTTCTAATTTTGTTTCATCAGTCCACAGAACACTATCCCAAAACTTCTGTGGTTTAATTATTCAACCCCCACTGAAATTGATTGTTTTGGTCGGTTTGACATTGATTATGATCATTCAGTCATCCTGCTTACAATTAAATCAAAGAGGCACGTGTAGGTCAGACAAATATAACATAACATTTATAATGAAATAACCACAAATGTCTTTTCTGAGCTCACATCATTATCAGTTTTATTCAACCCCCAAGTGACATTCAATCTTAGTACTTAGTACAACATCCTTTTACAGTTATAACAGCTTTTAAACGTGAAGCATAGCTTGACACAAGTGTCTTGCAGCGATCTACGGGTATCTTCGCCCATTCATCATGGGCAAAAGCCTCCAGTTCAGTCACATTCTTAGGCTTGCGCACTGCAACTGCTTTCTTTAAGTCCCACCAGAGGTTCTCAATCGGATCAAGTCTGGTGACTGCGATGGCCACTTCAAAAATGTTCCAGCCTTTAATCTGCAACCATGCTCTAGTGGACTTGGAGGTATGCTTGGGATCATTGTCCTGTTGAAAGGTCCAACGTCTTCCAAGCCTCAGGTTCGTGACGGACTGCAACACATTGTCATCCAATATCTCCTGGTACTGAAGAGAATTCATGGTACCTTGCAAACGCTGAAGCTTCCCAGTACCTGCAGAAGCAAAACAGCCCCAAAGCATGATTGGCCCCCGCCATGCTTCACAGTAGGCAAGGTGTTCTTTTCTTCATAGGCCTTGTTCTTCCTCCTCCAAACATAGCGTTGATCCATGGGCCCAAACAGTTCTAATTTTGTTTCATCAGTCCACAGAGCACTATCCAAAAACTTCTGTGGTTTGTCCACATGACTTTTGGCATACTGCAGTCGACTCTTCTTATTCTTTGGGGACAGCAAGGGGGTGCGCCTGGGAGTTCTGGCATGGAGGCCTTCATTACGCAGGATGCGCCGTATTGTCTGAACAGAAACCTTAGTACCCACATCTGACAAATCTTTTCTCAGTTCCTCAGCAGTCACACGGGGACTTTTCTCCACTCTACGCTTCAGGTAGCGCACAGCAGTCGAAGTCAGCATCTTCTTTCAAAGTGCCCTTTGCCTTGAATCTGCGAATGATGCTTCCTATGGTGTCTCTTGGTATGTTTAACATCTTTGCAATCTTCTTATAGCCATTGCCCTTCCTTTGAAGAGTAATCACCTGTTCTCTTGTCTTCCTGGACCATTCTCTTGACCTCACCATGTTTGTAACCACACCAGTAAATGTCTAGGAGGAGCTGAGTATCACAGTCATTTTAAAGCTGCCTAATTGGTGCTTATTAGGCTTTATTGCTGCTCCCTGATATCCACAGGTGTTTTCAATACCTGATTGAAAACACTTCATTGAACCTCTGTTCTTCAGAGTGGCAGTCTTTAAGGGGTTGAATAATTATGTCAATGAAGAATTCACAAAAGAAACATTTACTACTGTATTACAAAACTAATTGATGTCATTTTAGTTGCATATGGTTCTTTAAGAAGTCCTTGTAGGATTTCATTCTGAATACAATTACAAATGTACAATAAATTCCCTAAAACCATTTACAGCATTGGGGGTTGAATAATTTTGAACACAACGTATGTTATTACACATGGTCTATAGGCTAGGTTAAAAAACAGATTTGAAAAGGAGAGCAAATCAATAGAACAATGAAACTAAAATGTAAATGTATTTTAAATAGTTGATCTTTAAAAAAAAAGTAATTAGTATTTAGGTAATTCTATCAGTATTAATAAGTGCATGTGATTGTAAATGTGGACTTTATTATGGAAAAAAGGAAGAATAAAAAATATGTGTACATATGTGTGTGCATTTGAATAAATAATCAAGGTTATTGTAAAAACAGTAAATATATTGGATAATGAATAATAAAAAAGTCTCATTTGTATCTATTTAAACATATAATTAAATTCCATAAATTTTAGAAAACTGAACTGCTTTTAAAAAAATGATTTTATAAGTTCAGTGCATGTCGAAAGTTTGGGACATCAATTTTTTCATCATTTTTGAAAGATGTATACATGTTTCTTTTGTTTATATGCAACCACCTTTCATGCATTGAAGAGTTACTTAACAATTGTTCAACTTTCTTTTTCATCAGAAAATCGTGTATATTATCATGTATAAATATTTGCTCTCTATATAACACTTACAGAGCTTAGACATATGCTTAGGATCACTGTGTTGTTGTCTTGGTTAAGTTCCAATTAGAGTAACTGCAGTCCCTGCAGAATTGCATGGTGTTAAAGTATGGAATGGTAGCCATGTTGTTTAGTATTTCTTTTACTCAGATTAAATTTCCATTCCCTCCTCCAAAAAAACTAGAAAACAATAAGCTTCCACCTCCATGTTTGACTGTGGGTGTGAGGCAGCCTGCTAACACTTTCTCTCCTGTTTTCTGTCTTATATATCTGTCTAATATATATATATATTATTATTATTATTATTGAAGGAAAACAAAATCCAAATCTACATCGCCCTGTGTGAAAAAGTGTTTGCCCCCTGTTAAAACTTGTTAAAACTGTGGTTTATCACAACCGAGTATAATTTCTCTAGCCACACCCAGGCCTGATTACTGCCACACCTGTTTACAATCAAGTAATCTTTTAAATACGACCAGCCTAGACCAAAATATCCTCAAAAGCTAGACATTATGCCGAGATCCAAAGAAATTCAGAAACAAATGAGAAAGAAAGCAATTAAGATCAATCAGTCTGGAAAAGGTTATAAAGACATTTCTAAAGCTTTGGGAATCCTGTGAACCACAGTGAGAGCTATTATTCACAATTGGCAAAACATGGAACAGTGGAGAACCTTCCCAGGAGTGGCCGGCCAAACAAAATTAACCTAAGATCACAGTGACAACTCATCCAAGAGGTCACAAAAGACCCCACAACAACAGCCATAGAACTGCAGGCCTCACTTGCCTCAGTTAAGGTCAGTGTTCATGACTCCACCATAAGAAAGAAATTGGGCAAAGATAAAAAGATGAGTTCCAAGATGAAAACCGCTGCTGAGCAAAAAAAAACATAAAGGCTTGTCTCAGTTTTGCCAGTTGAATTTTTTGGAACGTGTGTGTCCTATTACGTCTGCCGTAAAATTAACACAGCATTTCAGAAAACGACATCATACCAACAATAAGATATGATGGTGGTAGTGTGATGGTGTTGCTGCTTCAGGACCTGGAAGACTTGCTGTGATATATGGAACCATGAATTCTGCTGTTTAAAAAAAATAAATCCTGCAGGAGAATGTCCGACTATTTGTTCCTGACCTCAAGCTGAAGCAAACTTGGGTTCTGCAGCAGGACAATGATCCTAAACACACCAGCAAGTCCACCTCTGAATTGTGGCATGACCTTAAAAAGGCGGTTCATGCTCGAAAAACCTCCAATGTGGCTGAATTACAACAATTCTGCATGGATGAGTGACCAAAATTCCTCCACAGCGCTGTAACAGCTTGATTGCAGTTGTTGCTGATAAGGGTGGCCCAACCAGTTATTAGATTTATGGGCAAACGCTTTTTTACACCACTTTGTCAAATTTGGAATTATTTATCCACATATATTTTTTTCTAGATATTCACTGTCCAGTTTAGGCCGGTATTTGCCTTTTACCTAGTTTGTCGCCTACTACTTATTAAATAAAAAGTTTTACTTTATTTTCTTCCATATACTTGGGTTGGCTTTACACAAAATGTTGTACAATTTATTTATTACGCTTATATTAACTTTTCTGCAGAGCTATTTGTGCATAAATACAAATAATTTCAAGGGATTCACAAACTTTTCTCACATAACCATAATAAAACTTTGAATGTCACATGTATGTGACATTTACCTCAGTATAAAAAGTGTCTGAATGCTTCCTGATGGTGCCCACAAGCCACTTTTTTGGTTCATTATTTATTTGTTTCATAAAAAATCTAATGAACGCTGAAAAAAAAAAAAAGCAGAGGAATAGAAGCAAATGTGAACTGCAATTACAGCAGCTGCTCCAGGCTAAAGACAGATTATTTATCAAGCCTCTCCAACAAGACGTCCACAGATTTAATTTGCAGGATTTATATGAAAAAACGTTCCAGATTCTTCAGAGTAGGGAAATCCATCTATTTGGAGGCTCTGTCGTCACTTTTTTCTTTCATTTTGAGAGAGCAGTTGAACATGAAACATTTGTAATGCAAGTACTATGCATAAGAGAAATTAACACTGTTTACCTAAACATCGCTTTTGTGGTTTGCAACAAGTAATATTACCAATATAGTGTTCTTATTCACACACTTTCTGCCTATATACAGTGAACCCCACAATTATTGGCACCCCTGTTTAAGATGTGTTCGTGGACTTCTAAAAAATTCTCCTTTTTTTAAAAACATCATATAACCCAAATGCAAAAAAAGAGAAAAATCCAACCTTTCATTTAAGTACATAACTTTGGTGGTAAAAAAAAATGTGTGTCGACCTTCATAAGTCAGGCAATGGCTACAAGAAAATAGCCACTCGCCTTAACTTGCCGGTATCTACAGTCAGAGGAATCATTAAGAAGTTTAAAACAACTGGAACAGTGACAAACAAGGCTGGAAGAGGTCCCAAGTTTATCTTGCCACAACGCACAGTGAGGAGGATGGTAAGAGAAGTAAAAAAATTTCCCAAGCTCACCGTCACAGAATTGCATCAAAGAGTGGCATCTTGGGGTCACAGAGTCTCCAAAACAACCATCAGACGCTCTCTACATGCCAACAAGCTGTTTGGGAGGCATGCAAGGAAAAAGCCTTTTCTCACTAACACTCACAAACGTAAACGTCTGGAGTTTGCTAAGCGGTACTGGGACTTCAACTGGGATCGTGTGCTTTGGTCAGATGAGACTAAGATTGAGCTTTTTGGCAACAAACACTCTAAGTGGGTCTGGCGTAAAACAAAAGATGAGTATGCCGAAAAGCACCTCATGCCCACCGTGAAGTATGGTGGAGGATCTGTGATGCTGTGGGCCTGTTTCTCTTCCAAAGGCCCTGGGAACCTTGTTAGGGTGCATGGCATTATGAACGCTTTGAAGTACCAGGATATTTTAAATAAAAACCTGATGGCCTCTGCCAGAAAGCTGAAGATGGGTCGTCATTGGGTCTTTCAGCAGGATAATGATCCAAAACATGTGGCAAAATCTACACAAAAGTGGTTCAGCAGTCACAAACTCAAGGTCCTTCCATGGCCATCTCAGTCCCCAGACCTCAACCCAATTGAAAACCTGTGGGGCGAGCTAAAGAGAAGAGTGCATAAGAGAGGACCCAGGACACTGGATGATCTAGAAAGATTGTGCAAAGAAGAATGGTCAAAAATCCCTCTCTCTGTGTTCTCCAATCTTGTGAAATGTTATAGGAGGAGATTAAGTGCTGTCTTGTTGGCAAAAGGAGGTTGTACAAAGTATTTACATCAGGGGTGCCAATAATTGTGGCACACATGATTTCAAGTTTTTTTTTCTTTTCTAAATGTGTGATTATTTTACCCCCAAAGTAATGTACTTAAACAAAAGGTTGGATTTTTCTCTTTTTTTGCATTTGGGTTCTATGTTGTTTAAAGAAAAAAGGAAAATTTTTAGAAGTCCACGACCACATCTTAAACAGGGGTGCCAATAATTGTGGATGGCACTGTATATATTCGCTAAACATCATAAATAGATAGATACATACAACATCATTTATACAAAGCTATAAAAGCAATCGTAACACCACCTGCAAATGTGGACTGAATGATACCCCATAGCACTTAAAAATATAAAAATCCTTTAGGGAAACTGAACAAAAGATCATTCAGAAAGGTACGGGAATGATAAATTCCTTCCAAATGGAGATCTATGATTCTTCAAGCAGAATAGAAACATCTGAGTCCTCCACTTTTATTACAATGGAAATAGTTTTATCCAGCCCAGTTGAGGTTATCAAACCTTGCCAGTGCTTTGTGATTACTCAGATGCTGCTTCTATTTCATCTTTCACTCCGTATATGACTTGTGTATTGCTGATGGACTTTACCTGCGGTACTTTAATTGTTATTTTCACCATCTAAATGAATATCTGACCTGATATAAATGGCCCAACAGAGCTAAGCCCATCCTGTTTTCATAGATAAAATTGCCAATATATGGTCTCATTTTTGGCATCAACTTCTAATTATGTGCTTTTAATAAATGTTTTTAATTGGATAATTTTTTACTTTTTCTGCAAGCAAACAGAACCACCAGTGGTTATAAATAAATACACAGAATAGTATAAAGAGTGAAATAATTAAAATTAAAAGCAGCTTGAAGGCATAGTGATTAGCTGACCCTTTTAGTCCAGGCAGTCAATGGAATCAATGTCTCAGAGAGACTGATAAGAAAAAAAGAAACACTGTAATGAACCTATCCATATCCCAGACACTTCGTGAACTTAGTGAACTTGGAATTCAAACCCTCCCCAACTTCAGCAGTTTAGAAATACCATGGCAACAATCTAGAACACTGAGCTCATAGATGTAGCTTCTCAACATAAGATCTTGACATAAGAAAGCTTTAAATGTTTATTTTGTTTCTATATTTGAAATTTAGTAGGAAAAATGTTTTAATTGCTAAATGATCTTGTATAAATATGACACATGCCTATTAGGAAAGAGTAGATTTTTCTTTCTTTTTTTTTTTTTTTGAGCTGAGATTCCACTCTCTTGAAACAATTTGACTTACAGCTGTTGTACAATTGTATAATAATAAACAGGGAACTGAAACCAATGATGCTAATCCCACTTCAACTTTTTCTTGGTTAAAATGCAGTCAACCGAGATGATAGACTCAGCAATAGGCAAAAGAATATTGCAGGGTTTGTCCACGATGAGTCAAAGCTCATGTGCTCAATGACTTTACTAACATTGTTTGGAATAATATAGTAACCTTGATCATGTTGGTATATTAAACGATACCCTTTTATCACATGCAAACATGATGCATACATTTTTATGGCAACTTTTCCAGGCAGAGATAGCCCCAAACAAATGAAGCTAAAATAGTGAATATTTGTGTGTAATGTGAGCATTTAGGCACATGATAGCGGAAAGATTTGATTGCAAGTTTGGTGAGAATGAACGTTTTATGCGAAATTAAAAAAATTGGCAAAATTGTATTCTATTGATAAATAAACTTTTATAATACTTTTATATATACTTTTTATAATACCAGACCTTAAATTTCTCAAATTTACATACATGCACACACCTTCTCATTAAAAAAAAAAAAAACCACTCAAACACACCTTTCTTTGTTTTCCAACGTATTTCAGAAAATAAATAAGTCAGTTTAATAATTGCTTATTATATTGATTTTGAGTGAGGTTACTTAATACCCAGGTAAAATCTGGCATTTTAATTATTCTGATTTATTTAATATATACAGAAGTACAATAGGCCATGCATTAGACTTTTTTTTTCTCATTTTATCATGATCATGACTTAATGTTTTTGTGATCTTAGCATGAGTTAGATTTACATTTACATTTGCGGCATTTAGCAGACGACCTTATCCAGAGCGACGTACATAAGTGCTTTGAGTCTCTAGCAATGAATAAATCTACACTGGTACACAAGATTACAAACTTAATATAAATACAACTTGAATTCTAAAAAGCAAAACTGGAAAGTGCCAATTTAAGTATTTCAGGAAGAGATAGGTCTTCAACCGTCGGTTGCCAGGGACTCGGCTGTACGGACTTCTAGGCGAAATTCATTCCAACACCTCGGTGCCAGAACAGGAAAGGGCCTTGAAGAACTTACCTCTCATTCTGAAAGAAGGTGGTACCAGTCGAGCAGTGCTGGAGAATCTCACACAGCGTGGTGCAGTGCGAGATGTGATGAGGTTTCTGAGGTTGTTTTCTCGTGATCACAACATAATTTTTTTTATCATAACAAAGGTTGTTTTTCTCATTATCATGACTTAATTCTCATATGATCTTGACATTGTTAGCTCGTTATCACTACTTCATTTTTTTCAGTATTTGGCATGTTCAAGACTCGATTATCACGGACTCACTCAAACTGAAATAGCTCTGTGGCTGTTAGTGATTGACTACTTACACATGAGTGTCTGATACTTTAAAGAGAGGCTGTCATTAACATGCACAAGATTTTCTCACAATAAAATTATATTATGAGAAATGTCGCTAGGTAAGGTATGTAACCCTGGTTCCCCAAGGGAACGAGACGCTGTGTCAACAACGCTTTGGGGACTGTTCTAGGAGTCTCAGGGGAGACAGTGAGCCTCCTAAATATGCTAGGTTTCCGTGCGGAAGCCGAGGGAGGCACTCGCTGGGGACCGCTGTGCCCTAAAGCACAAGAGGTGGCAGGGTTAACAGGCCGATCTCCCAAGAGCATTGAGGAGAGGTTGGCACCATGTGCACCCCCTCTAGTGGAACCTCTCTGAGGTCCTGATAAGTCAGGCCCTTTTCAACCTAAGGCCACCAGGGCTGCCATAGACCATATGGCCCTAGCTGTCTCTTTAGTGGCAGGTCCACCTGGTACGCTTACAAGACCGCCATAGTGTGCAAACAGCCTCAAGCCTGACCCATCGGGCCTTTCAGGGATGATGCAGCACCAGGGGACTGGTACTGGGGAGCAGAAGACTGGTGCACAAGGGGACCAGGGGGCACTCTTCAAACCAGGGAATCGTCCCATAGCTGCACCCTTTCTATCCCACTACGTTTGAGTAGAGGGAGTCATTCGGACTAAAGAGGCTGGCTGAAAAAAGGCTGTCCCACGATCAAGACACATCAGTGTGCAGATCTGGAAAGAAGGGCAGGCCTCGGCATGGAGGCAGTGAACTTAGGACTGAGAGACGTTCGCTGGCAGTAGTTCTGCCCGTCTCACTAGCACTTCAGTGTTCCTTCTCTCTTAGCGCCCGCCCGAGTTTCCTTGTGGACCGGCACACCTTTTCTCGCATCCACCCGAGTTCACTTGCCGGCCGACAGTTCTTTCACCAGCTCCGGCCCATGCTTAATTCACCTTCCGCGACCCGTTCACTCGCCTCTCTACTTGGTGTCTTTCTCTTTTCTGGCAGGTGAGGAAGAAGAAAGAGACAGGCCCATCTTCATTTCCTCTGCCAGGTCCAATTGCGAAGAAATTCATCTCAAATGCCGCTTCGCTATGGTTCAGAGCGTGGTCTCGCAGAGGCGTTCCCAAAGCTTAGTTGAGGCAGCTCGGGTTCCTAAAGGGGAAATGTTTTTTTTTGTGACAATAACAAGAGAACAACTTTTGTTATGTTGAGATCACAAGAAAATTTACGTTTACGTTTTGATTAAGAGAAAACAAGGTGTATAAGCCTAATGAACCCATGATGAATTAGAACGTTGCAGCATTACTTGTTAAATTGTAATTCTTTGCTTCTTTATACAAATAGATGTAGTGTATTTCCCCCTACAAGAAACCAATGAAAGATACATGTTCAACATGATGAGGTAAGGTCAGACACCATAGATTTGGCTTCTGTGTGGAAGATGCCTCTCTTAAGACATGTACATGATAAGTACAGGTGTAGTGAACATTAACAAGATGAATTATTTACTGTCATACTTTTTGCCCGTTTGGAGAAAAAATGAAAACAAATAGACTACAGCACACAAATCAAAGTACAAATTACAGAAAAGCTCTGATGATAGATAGATTTTGGGGATAACAATGCATGAACCCATAAGAGTGTTTATGAATGATTTCATTGTTGAGATGAAGAGAGATATTACATTTCAGTATCCCATCTAATATTATGACAAGCTGTCACTGAAAAAGGAACTTATTTTTTTCTGAGCACAGCTTTCACCAAAATCTCACTTTGGTAACTAATATATTTTGGAGACTATTCTCTTTGAATTTGGATAAAGACCAGCAGAATGAATAGCAAATGAAACAGCAAGAGAATACAGTGACCCATCACTCACTTGGCTTTAGGGAAAAAACTAATTTGGCCAAAGAATGTTTTTTTCATTGCAAATAAATTGTATTTCAATGGGACTTTGCAAAATCAGGCATTAATTCCAAACACATGGTGAGATTTAATATAATATGCACATTAGTGTTCTTCAAAATCTCATAAAAGTGAAGTATTACCATAAAGGCACTTGAGCAGAAACACCACCTTGTCAATTGCAATGTAATATAATGATAAACAGATGTTTCCAGTGGTAGAGAAAAACTCAGAGAAAAGGTACAAAGGCCTGTCCTATCCAAATATACAAAAAGATAAAGCAGTAGTCTTACTACAGGGCTTTGACAGATTATAGACATTATTGTTTCTGTAAGTCTACTCTTTTTACCTTTTATAACTTCTGTTAACTGTTTATCCACTAATGGGATGGAAGTGCCTGTCTTGTATCCAGATATCACCCAGAGAACCAGCAACCAATTTTTACTTCCATTTTTAAGAGAATATTCTGCAATAAAATATGCTGTTTTATTTTCTGATACTTTAACTATTGTAAATTCAGCAGCATTACTCAAGTCAATATGTTTTTAATTATTTCAACAGCTCTTATTTATTAATACATTCAGGCTTTGAGAATAGTTTACCATACCCAGATTATTGGAAGGTACAAGGTTTTAATATATTTCCCCATTTTAATGTTTTGCTAGCCAGAATTGGTATCAACAATGTATTTGTCAGGGTGGAGAAACCAACGTGACATAGAACAAGGTTTTAATGATTGAACACAGAATCCACACACATAGATACTAGCCATACCGGGAACAGGGTAAAATCGAGAATGTCTTAAGAGACACAGAAAGCATCCACAGTACCAACAAAGTCCATAAAATCAGTAATATCCTTTAGAAAGGTAATCCGTATAATCCTTAAAGAGGTAAAGTCCAACGGAAGGTAAGTTCCACTAGGAGTTAATCCATGAAGGTTCCCCAGCATAAACTGTAGAATGGACGAGCCTTAAATAGGGATGAGATTAGATAGAGATAGAGTGGAGATGAGCGCCAGGTGCAGGTACTTAGTATGATGTAGAGGTGCTGTGGGCATGCGGAGTGTTGAGGGAAGGCGTAGCAGGTGGTTCCCTGACAGTATTATTGTTGTATATATTTTTATCATGTTTTTAATTAACTCTTTTTAAAACTATTTTGTTATTTCTTTGTTTAACGTTTGTGTTAAGAGATTCTGGAATATTCTTATCATAAAACAAACAAGCTTTCTTGTTTTTCCCCTTAAGATAATAATTTACAACAAATCCTTTTTTTGATTGTAAATGATTGCTTATTTATTTATTTATTTATTTATTTACATTGCATCTGGAAAGTATTCACAGTGCTTTACTTTTTTCACATTTTTTTATGCTACAGCCTTAATCGATTAAATGTTCCTCAAAATTCTACAAACAATACACTATAATGACATCATTAAAAAAAGTTTGTTTGGAAAATTAAAAACAACTAAAAAACACATACATAAGTATTCACAGCCTTTGCCATGGCACATGGCCTTTTGCTCAAGTGCACCCTGTTTCCACTGACCATTGATGGACATGATTTGGTAAGGCACCCATCTGTCTATATAAGGTCCAACAGTTAACAATGCATGTCAGAGCACAAACTGATCCATGATGTCCAAGGAATTATTTGTATACCTTTAAGGAAGGGTACAGAAAAATGTCTGCAGCATTGAAGGTCCCAATGAGCACAATGGCCTCTATTATCCATAAATGGAAGATGTTTGGAACCACCAGGCCACCCAGCCAAACTAAGTGATCGGGGGAGAAGGGCCTTAGTCAGGTAGGTGACCAAGAACTCGATGGTTTCTTCTAAAGAGCTCCAGCATTTCTCTGTGGAGAGAGGAGAACCTTCCAGAAGAACAACCATCTTTGCAGCACTCTACCAATCAGGCCTGTATGGTAGAGTGGCCAAACAGAAGCCACTACTCAGTAAAAATCACGTCAGCCCATCTGGAGTTAGCACCTGACTTACTCTCAGACCATGAGAAACAAAATTCTCTGGTCTGATGTAACAAATATAGAGTGTCATGTCTGAAGGAAAACAGGCACCACTCATCAACTGCCAATACCATCCTTACAGTGAAGAATTGTGGTAGCAGCATCATATTGAAGGGGTGTTTTGCAGGACCAGGAACTGGGAGACTAGTCAGGATCAAAGAAAGATGATAATGAAATGTTTAGAGACATTCTTGATGAAAACCTGTTTCAGAGTGCTCTGGACCACAACGATTCACCTTTCAACAGGACCTTGAGAATATCCTTGAGTGGCCCAGCCAGAAGGCTTAGGCCTTATTGGCCAGATTAAACAACTCTGAAGAAAATTGCTGTGTACCATTTTTACTTCCCATTCAACCTGATGGAGCTTGAGGGGTTCTGCAATAAAGAATGGGAGAAACTGCCTAAAAATTGTTATCCCAGGCTTGTAGCATCATATTTAATAATACTTGAGGCTGTAAATGGTGCCAAAGGTGCTTCAACAAAGTATTGAGCAAAGGCTTTGAATACTTCATATGTTATTTATCACATTCACATACATACAAAGTAGGAAATGCAGTGAAATGCTTTATACGACTGTCCAAGCATTCTAGTACTAAAGGAATAGATTTTAAGGATATAAAAAATGTAAACATAAATAAATAAATAAATAAATAAATAAAATGAAGTAGATAAAAAAGTATAAACTATTGAAATATATGAAAATATATGTACATATATGAAGGAGTATGGCAGCTATTGACAGTACAAATTAAAGTGATTTAGCATGATTTTCCTTAAAATGTGTCCCTATGTGCGAGTTAGGGTGTCATAATAGTGCAAAAAAAATGAGTGAAGATGGAAAGAGAGGTCCAGCACTACATGCTGGGTGTTTCCTGGTTCAAACTCCGACTGGCCTGCGGAAAGAAGCTCCTCCTTATTCTCTCTGTGTTTGCTTTCATGGAGCAGAATCGCTTCCCTGAACGCACAAAAGAAAACAGTGCATTGTTGGGATGGCTGAGGTCCTTAACAATCTTCCTGGCCCTGGTCTGGTCACCACGTGCTGTAGATGTCTTTGCAGGTCAAGGAGCTTGGCGCAGATGGAACGTATAGCTGACCGCACCACCCTCTGGAGGACTTGGCTGTCCTGCATGGTGCTGTTCCCAAACAAGGAAGTGACGCTCTACATGGTGCAAGTGTAAAAAGTCCTTAGCACCTGAGAGGGTAGTTTAAAGTCCTTTAAGCGTCTCAGATGGTACAGACGCTGACGGGCTTCTTCAGAAGGGTGTTGATGTGACAGGACTAAGACAGGTCCTGTGTGATGTGAACACTTAGGTAACAGAAGTTGTCCACTCTCTCCACTGTGGTCCCGTTGATGTTTAGTGGTTAGTATGACCGCTCCTGCTTCATGCTAACGTCCACTATCAACTCCTTTGTCTTGCTGACGTTTAGGAGAAGATCTCTCCAGGTTTTTAATCTCCTGTAGGTAGGTTGTCTCATTGTTGTTGGAGATCAGGCCAACCACAACAGTGTCGTCAACAAAATTTAAGATAGTGGTGGAGTTGGAAGTGGCCACACAGTTGTATGTGTACAGTGAGTACAGCAGGGGGCTCAGAACACAACCCTGGGAAGCTGCAGTGCTAAGGGTGAGGGTGGATAAGGTGTGTTTGCCCACCCGTACGACTTGTGGTCTTTCTGTCAGGAAGTTGAAGATCCATTGACATAGCAGCATGCTGAGTCCCAGGACCTCCAACTTAGAGGTGAATAAGAAATACAAATTAACATGTGATTCTTTAAGTTTTTCTATTTTTAAAAAATGTTCAAAGATTTCAAACAAACTTCTTTAATGTTGTCATTATGAGGTATAGTATGTAGAATTTTGAGGAAAATAATTAATTTGATCCATTTATACTTTCAGGATGCCATGTACATATTTATAATTTTATAAGTATTAATATGGTACTGAAATATTGTAAATTCAATTTCCTACAGATTCAACATTAAAAGACTAAATACATTTTGGTCTGATTTAGAAATAATTATGTTGATTAATAGCATCCATTTTACAGTAGAAGAGCTTGGAACATTTCCAGATTAGCCAGATTAGAGTTAGTTGTTGGGGACAGACACAGGGCATCAGAAGAATTAGATAAAAAAATTGATGCAATTAGTAAAGAAAGTTGTAATTTACAGGTTAAAAAGTTGGACTTTTGATTGAAATGCTGTAAATTCAGATCCCAGCACCACAAAGCTGCCACTCCTGGGCCCTTAAGCAAGGCCCCTAATCCTTAATTGCTCAGGTATCGCTCTGGATAAGGGTGTCGTATTCTCTCACAATGCTCTTTTTCCTCTGTCTTTGCTTTTGGGCTTCACTTTTATGTTTAAAATGTTATCATATTTTATATTTTTACAAGGTGGCCTGTTAGAAATTAAGATGAAAATAAGTGATGTAATTACATTGACTTTTCAATAAAAGAATTAGACTATTAAACAAAGTATGTTTTCCAAACTTCACCTCTCAAAATCATGAAAACCACGGGTTGCCTTTCAAACTCCACCACATAATAAGCAGTGCTGTTGGCCTAATTGGGCTGTATCTTAACAGCTCCAACAGATTCCTGAGAGAAAATAGTGCAAAAAGAGTGCTTGTATTACTTTTCTGCTAAAAACCAATGAAGCTTTCAGTGGCATAATTTGGGATTATGCTGTCTGCATGTCTAGTTCTTTAGCCTCTACATATCACTGTACTCTTTCTCCATTTATAGAGATTCCTTCTCAAGCTTTGCTGTCTTTGCTGTCTGGCTTGCATGCCATAATATGTGATTAATCTTTTCTCGCAGGTAAGTAAACTAGCAGGAACTTCAGTATTATGGTTTAAATTCTGCAGGTCACTAGTGCACCTTTGCAACAGGCTGTTAGCTGGCAGGCACTGCAGACTGTACACAATGCTCCATTGTACATAAGGTCATATGGGTTTATCTTTCATTTAACTGAAGGCAGGTTAAGTAATTTATTTTTCTACAAATTAAAATGTTTTTTTATTTTTATTTTATTTTTTATGTTCCTGTTATTATTGTACATATCTGATTATGATTGATGGCCTTCTTTTTGATTGTGATTGTATTCTGAAATGTATTCAAATGAAAAAAATAAATAATTTTCACTGTCATGCAGAGATATGATTTAATATTAGACAAATAATTATGCATAGAAATTAAGGGGTAAGCATGAAAAACACTTAGCTGATAAATGATTACAATTATGCTTATTAGCTCTGTGGCTGATTGCTACATTTCTAATTACGTTGATTATGCAGTTTTTAATGATACCTTCCTCGATAAAGTTTTATTGTTTTACAAACAACAATGCTTGATATATAATAATGATAAATTCCATAATGGTTGGAATAAACAGATATCTAAAAGGAATTGCACATGGATGACTGGAGAGTTAAATTGACTTTCCTTTTTTGTGCATCCTTTAAAAGTTGAAAAGTCATCATGTGTTTTTGAGGTGTAGTTTTTGGTCTTATATTAAGACAAAATCTGAAATTTCCATTAAACTCACATAGTCAGTGCATTTACTTTAATTATTTTAAAATTTTCTTGTGTCGTAGTAAATTATCTTGCCTTAACTAGCAACCAGATCAGCTTTATGGTACCTTGGCATAGATTCTACAACTCTCTACATATGTCAATCTTCCTACAGATATTTCTTCAGTTTGGGTTGTGATTATGATAATGGAGAGTGCTGTCTAACATGTCACTCCAAAACATCTCAAAGGGTTGAATTAAATCCATTTTAATTTGTATAACGCTTTCAAGAATGAACAAGCCACTGATGAATGTTGCAAAGAAAAACTCCCTGAAATCGATAAGAAAGAAACCTTGCGAGAAACCCGACTCAAGAAAGAACCCATCCTCATCTGTGTGGCATTGAATGTCCATTTACTAGTTAAACATTGTTGAGGTGTGCAGTGATGAGCCATTGTAGCAGACTGTTGACATTAAGTACAGTCCAAACATATACTTAAAGATCCTGGGTTGCTCTGTAATTTCATGGATCCCCAGGCTGTTTATGCGAAAACATTGAGTCCCAGCTGCACAGGGTGGCCTCCAATGGAAGAGAACCCCATTCAGAGGCAGGATGCTGGGATAAGGAGCAGATTCAAGGAGAGGAGAGGGACAGGAACACTGGTCACTGTGCCACACTGGTGTGGAACACTGGTTTAATTTGTTAGTGTTTGATTTTGTCATGCCCAAACTAAAATTGAATCTTGGAGAATTTCAGGGGTAATTATAGTTATGATTTACAATGCCCCGTCGTGTCCCAGCAGGTAGTAGAGAAGAAACACAATATAGCATGTATATTCTTTAGTTTAATCAAGGATGTAAGTAAATATATAGGCAAACTAGACAGAGACTGAGCCAAAACTATTCCTTATTTATTTGCCACATATTTAATTCAGGGTATTGTTCATTATTTACAATTAAGAAAGTAGTTTCTATGTGAAACTTTAAAGGCAGAATAAGTCACTTACAGTACTTGTATTATGTTATAGAAATGACAGATATGCATCTCCTTATGCAGAATTAACAGACAGTGAAGGCTGTAGCATATGATTTATATAATTTCCGTACTCATTAAACCTTCCAGTAAACTCTTGTGCACTGTTTAACGGGATGTGGTCATACTGGAAGAGGCCACTCCCATCAGAATAAAATTAGTTCATCATGAGATAAATATGCTTAGTAAGATTAACTTGTAATGATTTGCAGCTACACATCCCTGGACAAGAGGTTCTGAATAAGAGCAGCAAAATAAACAAATGCCTTCCAGAGCATAACCAAGAACAGTTTTCCTTTGATTTGCCATCCATTTGTTCCTACACACACACACACACACAAACACACACACACACACACACACACACACACACACACACACACACACACACATTTATCAGTAAAAGGTGAGTGCTGTGTCAGCGTACTTTAGTAAAGGCTATGGTGATTTTGCTTCACAACTGACTGCACATCTCTTCTAACCCACTGCCTTCTTACAGCTCTCATCTCTCCCCACCCTGGCCCTGTCACCCTCCAGTGAATGCGGAATGATTTCTCTGTCTCTTTTTCTTTTACTGGATAAACAGTACAGCCTCAAAATATGAACTCAATTTCTCTTTTTCCAGTCAATACAAACTCTCTGTACAGTATATTTCAGCCACATCTATTGTCCATCGTTTGTGGCTGTCTCCAAAAGTCTTCAACCAAATGTCACTGGTTTTAATAAAAGTATTGGCCTAGTTTGGCCTGAATGTAAACCTTGCATGGTGTGCTATGATGAACGGCTGTCCTATGTGACAAGGGTGCATTCCCACTTCAAAGCCAGTGTGAAATTGACACATACAACTCTGACCATAATAAAACTGTTACTTAAGATGATTTATGATTATGAGAATGATGATGAATGAATGAATAAACGACAGATACTATTAATGACATTTTATATATATCACTATATTCTTGGCAAGAGATTTTGCACATTTGTCTAATTTGTATACAATAATTACCATACTAATGTGAACTTATATTTATGCTACATTTAAATGTAACTAAAAAAAAATTTACTAAAAAAAAATTTACTATAAGATTTCAATTAAATATAATGGCCATCTTTGATAATCTGAATAAGCTGCCAAACATCTTCTTTGTCCTAAACCCACACAATTACTTCATTTATATCCTTTCATTTTTATAGTGAAGCTATTGTTAATACAGAACCACAATTCATTATTGTCACTTAATTTATCTAAGTACTTAATTCAGATGAGTAGATATCTAAATGTATGCACCTGCCTTAGTAAAGACCACATTTCATCTTTTCATCATCAGACAGAACTTTTGAGGTCTCCATGGCTATTTTTTAAGGTTAAGGGGATCTTTCGACATTTCTTTTTTTTTGTGCAAAACAGTATTTTATAGCAGCCTTGACCATCTTTCTGCATCTGATGTAACTTGGCATAGAGGTCAGTCCCAGTGCAAATGGAACACATCTAAAGTGAGAAAATACAAGCATAGACCACATCTGTGGCATACTATTAAATGCCTAATGAAAAAAAAAGTCTGTAGTAATATCAGCAGAATGCCACTCACAAACACAGCAGATCCCAGGTACAACTTTCACACGTAGGTTTGTTTTCTACTTTAGGCATATGCCTCTGGCATTGTAGTCAGTTAAAAACTTTCACAAATGCTGTGGATTGATAAATGTTTTAATTGCTTTGATCATGGCCACAGACACACAGACACCCCCTTGCTGCAGAGACCTCTTAAAACTCACCACTACCTTTAGAGTTATTGCATGTTGCAATTATTATTCCATTATTACATGTCATGAATGCCTTTACATGCTTATTATTGAGTTTTAAAAAAGGTGAAATGCAAATGTGTTTATGTTTATAGCCTGTTTTCTATATGTTGGCGTGTAACTAAACAGTGTAAACTGTATTTAAATGTATAGCACAGTGCAAAAATATGAGACACAGTTTTAGAAAGTCTTTGTCTACAACATTGATTTTCTTGTAGGTTACTATGTCATTAGCAAATAAATATTAACAGATAAAAAATACAGATAAAAAAATTCATTGAATTGTAAAGGGAAATATTTGTGCATCATTTTTCATTATCACTTAAAGCTAGCACATTATCATGCTGATGTGTCTAGAAGAACTGTAGTAAAAGAGTAAAAAAAAAAACTATGTGAAAGGAAAACCAAAAATCACTGTTAACACATTTTTAGTTAATTTTGTATATGCAGAAACATTTTAGTGTATTATTTGAAACGTATCTTTGCAATGTATGAACCTCCATAAGACTCTTGTACAAAGTGTAATGTAATGTGTTTTTAAAAACAGAATACCATAACATATTACATAAAAGTCAATTAAAGGAACGTCAAAAAGAAAAAGGATGGCTGATGAATCACTTTGGATTTCATTAATCAATAGAACAACCCTTAAAAAGAATATGACTAATAACATTTTACAGTATATGAGTCAGCAGTCTCCCACATTATATGAATGCCTGTGAAGCACATTTTTCTGATTGCATTTTTCAAGGAAATTGCAAAATGGTGATCTATCTGGACTGCGTTGTTGGTTTGTGAGTCACTGAACTGGTATATTCAGTGAAGTAAACACAAATCTCTCATACACCCACTTACTATCGCTCTCTCAGACACACACACACACACACACACACACACACACACACACACACACACACACACACACACACATACACACACACACACACACACACAGAATCTCTAGAATTATTGGCAGCCTTCGTAAAATTAGCAAAAATAAATATATAAAACAAACATGCAATAACTTTTAAATTTACACACATGAAGATTTACTTTTATACACAACCATTTCTGTGTTAATTCTGTAGTGTGCCCACCTAATGGCCCAATGACGGAATCCACTGGTGTGGGTGAAGGTATTCTGCGTGTTAGTCCTTCTAGCACGGCTGTAAAAGATTACTCAAATAGATTGCAATTTGTTACATTAATCTAATTTTAACCTCTAATCTGACTCCAATTTATAATTTATTATAAGATTTAACTTGAATATCTCTAACTCAAGCTGATCACCTTATTGGTTGTATTTCTTCTTTTATTTTAGTAGATTATTCTAAACATTCCGTCTTTTCAATCAATAATTTATTATGGTCCTGTAATCGCTTAGAACCTTGTGCTCAGCTAACTATACCTTCTCACGGAGGCACATTGGCCAATTCGAATCTTAGTCAGAGGATATAATGGTAAACTAATATTCATTGATCTAGTTACTTGGTCATAACTTGCTAACTCAGTGATAGCCGCTATACATGCTCACGGACACAAACTCGCCAGACTGTCCCTTAGTCAGAGGATTATAACGGTAAACTAATATTCTTTAAGTAGGCCGACAATGCTTGCTCATGCGTAAAGAATACTGTATTTAGTCACCTAGTTATAACTTGCTAAAGTCAAAGATAGTCAGAAATGAGAAGGTTTTAAAAGTTGTCCCACTTAGAAATCATGGAGGGGTCTGAAATTGTCATTGTAGGTGCATGTCCACTGTGAGAGACATAATCTAAAAAAGAAATCCAGAAATCACAATGTATGATTTTTTTTACTAATCATTTGTATGATAAAGCTGAAATAAGTATTTGAACACCTGAGAAAGTCAATGTTAATATTTGGTACAGTAGCCTTTGTTTGCAATTACAGAGGTCAAACGTTTCCTGTAGTTTTTTACCAGGTTTGCACACACTGCAGGAGGGATTTTGGCCCACTCCTCCACACAGATATTCTCTAGATCAGTCAGGTTTCTGGCTTGTCGCTGAGAAACACGAAGTTTGAGCTACCTCCAAAGATTCTCTATTGGGTTTAGGTCTGGAGACTGGCTAGGCCACACCAGAACCTTGATATGCTTCTTACAGAGCCACTCCTTGGTTATCCTGGCTGTGTGCTTTGGGTCATTGTCATGTTGAAAGACCCAGCCTCTACCCATCTTCAATGCTCTAACTGAGGGAGGTCCCCAAAATCTTGCAATACATGGCCCCGGTCATCCTCTCCTTAATACAGTGCAGTCGCCCTGTCCAATGTGCAGAAAAACACCCCCAAAGCACAATGCTACCACCCCCATGCTTCACAGTAGGGATGGTGTTCTTGGGATGGTACTCATCATTCTTCTTCCTCCAAACACGTTTAGTGGAATTATGACCCAAAAGTTCTATTTTGGTCTCATCTGACCACATGACTTTCTCCCATGACTCCTCTGGATCATCCAAATAATCATTGGCAAACTTAAGATGTGCCTGGACATGTGCTGGTTTAAGCAGGGGAACCTTCCGTGCCATGCATGATTTCAAACCATGACGTCTTAGTGTATTAGCAACAGTAACCTTGGAAATGGTGGTCCCAGCTCTTTTCAGGTCATTGACCAGCTCCTCCCGTGTAATTCTGGGCTGATTTCTCACCTTCCTTAGGATCATTGAGACCCCACGAGGTGAGATCTTGCATGGTGCCCCAGTCCGAGGGAGATTGACAGTCATGTTTAGCTTCTTCCATTTTCTAATGATTGCTCCAACAGTGGACCTTTTTTCAGCAAGCTGCTTGGCAATTTCCCCGTAGCCCTTTCCAGCCTTGTGGAGGTGTACAATTTTGTCTCTAGTGTCTTTGGACAGCTCTTTGGTCTTGGCCATATTAGTAGTTGGATTCTTACTGATTGTATGGGGTGGACAGGTGTCTTTATGCAGCTAACGACCTCAAACTGGTGCATCTAATTTAGGATAATAAATGTAGTGGCGGTGGACATTTTAAAGGCAGACTAACAGGTCTTTAAGGGTCAGAATTCTAGCTGATAGACAGGTGTTCAAATACTTATTTGCAGCTGTATCATACCAATAAATAGTTTAAAAATCATATATTGTGATTTCTGGATTTTTTTTTTTTATCAAATATGACTCTCACAGTGGACATGCACCTACGATGACAATTTCAGACCCCTTCATGATTTCTAAGTGGAAGAACTTGCAAAATACCAGGGTGTTCAAATACTTATTTTCCTCACTGTAAATGATTTCAGGAAATTTTAGAGTTAATCAAGAATTTTACATTCATTTGCCAGGCAATATTCAATAAACAAATGTCATATCTAAAACAAATAATAGAAGAAAGTTACATAACATGATCAACATTAAACCAAATAATTTATCCATGCAGTTTACTAAAGAATTGTTAAAGAATCACTATACCTTGCAAGAGAGACACACAGAGACTGTGTGGGAAGTTCTGACTATCGAATGCTTCCATGACTGTTTCACCAAATTTCCTTAAATATCCAACCATCGTAAACACTTGTAAATACAAAGTGGTAAAAAGCCTTTCACACCCTTTCTTGGAACAGGATGTGACCTAAAAACCAAATGTCACCTAGACTACCTGGTAAGGATCTTCTCCGGGGCAACCCTTATGTCACTAGGACAGAATTTCCGCAAACCTGTGGTCTGTTCTACTGATGTGGGACTGAGATCATATTTCCAATCACACTGAGACCTTTAAAATTATACTAAACATGTGAAGGTAAAATGTATATATTCCTAAATTGTAATTATTACATGATGCAAGTAAAGTAAATTGAATTCCGAGACCTTCTCAATCACCTTTCCATGATCCAGCCATCTCCCCAGGAGGGAAAAAAGGGGGCTCAAGGATGGGTGATTGGGCAGCTAAACACATGTCTTTCTCTCTTCAGATCAAAGAGATCCTCTCCTCAGATTAGAAGGTTTATTGTTTTGTTGCATGTTAGTTCTCGGGGTCTGGCCTCATGAAGTTGCATGGCAGTTCTCGGGGTCTGGTACCATGAACAGATCTGACCATCCTTACAATTCATATGTAAATTTTGGGTAATTTTCTGTTCAAATTATCCATCTATGACCAATTCCAAGCAGGTTTTGAATATAAAAAAGTTATAGTATTTTTTTATAATACAATTAATATTGACGCTAGCTGCAAAACAGTGCCACCTTGTTTTGTATTGACTATAGGTAAATTTTTAACCCTTAAAAATGTAAATTAAATTTAAATTTCTGAGCATAATGTTACATAAACATGATTTGATCTTGCAACTTTTTTTAAACTGTAACCCAGTTTTAAGTTGTATCAAAAATGATTGGTTGTTTAGATGAAAGGTTTTAAAATAAAAAAACATGGCATAAAAGGTCACTGATAGCAGGGTGTCTTCTTTCAGGTCTTCCAAACAAGAAACTAATACTGCCTATTTGATGTCCCCTAGTGGTCAATACTTGAAACTGCTATGGGTTAATTAAATAATTTTTTGAGGGCTCTGGTCCATAGCCAGGGAGGGCATGGCTTATGGAGTGACATGGAGGATGAGACTAACAAAGTGTATAGGAGGGCCTGGCAGGAGCTGTGAGCTGTCTGGATTAGAGTAAGCTTAGAGGGAGGAAGATGGAAAGAGAGCGCTAATGAATAGCAGGCCAGGGAGACTGTGTTTTCATTCAGACTGAATGGTGAAACTTGTAATGAGAGACCATGTTCTGTGTCTTTGGCAAGTTAATGAACCCAGGGCTGAGAGGAATAAAGACAGAATTCCACAGTGTGCTTTAGTATGGCAGACAGCACTTGATACCATGGCTTCTAGCTCAGCAAAATGTATTTAAAAGAAGACATTACAGGCTACCCCTATGTACTGAGTTTAACTCTTTACTAGAGGCCATAAATTGGAATTTGCACCTGTTTGGGTGAGCCATGCCCCCAACATTAAATAAATTTATGATATTACTCAACAGCAAAATTAACGGTTCATATTTAAGTTAATATTTAAAGATTTAAGAATTTACATAATTATTAAGAAAAAATACTTAAGTATTTCTTTTTTAATTTGCCTATGAGATTTAAATATTGCATTTTTGTGGCAGCTTTTTAAGGTTGAGTTTGCAGTGTCATCTTATACTCATACTTTTGTGTGTTACTGTTAGTATGGAGATAGATGATCCGCTGTGGTGACCCCTAAAGAAGCCCTAAAAAATAAGAAGACTTTTGTGTATTATAGTGGACATGGATTGTTTTCTTAAAAGCCAGCCAGTAAAGAGAAAAATGTGACAAGATACACAGAAACCCAACAGTTTCCAACTAAACATAGAAGAAAGTAGCAGCATAGGTGTGGTCAAGTGCCAATTTGGAATGGGGGGCAATGCCATGGAAGGTGAGTCGTTAGGATCCCACATCTCATTGATTTTTGCTGAAGACTGTTCAATGTTAAAAAGTGGGAAAAGAGATACTGAGTTGGACTCACAGAACAGTCTGTGTATATATGTACACATTCACAATAAAGCCTTTTTCTATATTTGGAAACTGGTGTTTGCATCTAATTACCTCTTCCGTGAGCCAACATGCTCTCTACACAGACACACAACAACAATCTATTTGTTTATAATAATTGAACTTGTCTGACAAGTGTACTACGAGAAAGGGTTAAATAGAACTTGTTCTTTTTTTAACAGTATGTCAAACAATAATAGAATATCCACAACCACCAGTACTGTAATTGCTTGAAGAGTAACCACAAGGGTGGTTGAAGGCACATAAAAATGCTAAAATGCTAAATGCTTGCCTATTTTAATGAACTTAAAAAAAAAAAATTAAATGATGACAATACCCACTTTCTCACCCTACTATTCATGTCTCAGCTTCGGATCATTGTAAAGAAAAATAAAAAGTGTTTACAACATTTATAATATTTTAAGGTTCTTCTTCTTCTTCCGACTGCTCCCATTAGGGGGTCTCCACAGCGAATCATCCGTCTCCATACCACCCTGTCCTCTACATCTGCCTCTTTCACACCAACTACCTGCATGTCTTCCCTCACCACATCCATGAACCTCCTCCTTGGCCTTCCTCTTTTCCTTCTACCTGGTGGCTCCATCCTCAGCATTTTTCTACCATGTCCCTCCTCTGCACATGTCCAAACCATCTCAATCTTGCCTCCCCCACCTTGTCACCAAAACATCCTACATGCGCTGTCCCTCTAATAAACTCATTTCTAATCTTGTCCATCCTTGTCACTCCCAACAAAAACCTCAACATCTTCAGCTCTGCTACCTCCAGCTCCACCTCCTGTCTTTTACTCAATGCCACTGTCTCTAATCCATACAACTTTGCAGGTCTCACCACAGTCCTATAAACTTTCCCTTTCATTCTTGCAAATACCCTACTATCACAAATCACTCACAATCACACTTGTTACCCTTCTCCACCCACTCCAACCTGCCTGCACTCTTTTCTTTACTTCCCTAACAAACTGTTCATTACTTTGCACTGTTGACCCCAGGTACCTGAACTCCTCCACCAATCTGGTTAAAAGCTCCACTGCCATCTCTCCTAAACATCTCCACGCTTCTACCGGTATGTCATTTGGTCCAACCGACTTTCCATTCTTCATCCTCTTTATCGCTGCTCTCACTTCCTCCTTACTAATTCTATCTACATCCTGCTTCACCAACTCCACATCATCCAACCTCTCTCTCTGATTTTCCTCATTCATCATCTGCTCAAAATACTCCCTCCACCTCCTCAACACACTCTCCTCACTAGTCAACACATTTTCCTCTCTATCCTTTATTGCTCTAACTTGCAGCACATCCTTCCCAGCTCGGTCCCTCTGCCTGTCCAATCAGTATAAATCCTTTTCTCCTCCCTTAGTGTCCAACCTCTCATACAGCTCCTCATATGCCTTTTCCTTGGCTTTTGCCACATCCCTTTTTACCTGCTTCCACATCTCCTTGTACTCCTGCCTACTTTTCTCATCACTCTGTCTATCCCACTTCTGTTTTGCCAACCTCTTTCTACTTATGCTCTCCTGCAATTCCCCATTCCACCACCACATCTCCTTGTCTTGCTTTCTATTTCCAGATGTCACACCAAGTACTTTTCTAGCTGCCTCCCTCATCACTCCTGCAGTAGTTGCCCAATCATCCAGCACCTCTTCACCACAACCGAGCCTCTGTCTGACCTCTTCCCTGAACCTCACACTACACTCTTCCTCAGTTTCCACCATCTTATTCTTCTTTCAGTCCTCACTCTCATCCTCTTCTTCTTCACCTCCAAAACCATCTGATGGTCCAAAACCATCTGATGGCTAAAATACGTGTTCACCACTGCCATTTCCATCCTTTTAGCAAAATCTACCACCATCTGCCCTTCCGCATTCCTCTCCTTAAAACCATACCTACCCATCACCTCCTCATCACCTTTGTTCCCTTCACCTACATGTCCATTAAAATCTGCCCCAATCACCAATGGTTCTTTCCTAGGTACACCATCTTCCACTATATCTAATTCACTCCAGAATCTTTCCTTCTCCTCCATCTTACAGCCAACTTGTGGAGCATAGGCACTGATGACATTTATCATCATCCCTTCAACTTCCACCTTCACGATCATCACCCTATAAGAAACTCTTTTCACCTTCACTGCACTCTTACTGTACTCTTCCTTCAGAATCACCCCTACACTATTTCTCTTTCCATCCACACCATGATAGAACAGTTTAAACACCTCCAATGTTCCTGCTCTTACTCCCTTTCCACTTGGTCTCCTGAACACA
>MU551577.1:2326217-2383717 GCA_024362625.1 Silurus asotus | reverse complement strand
GTGGAATGTTATTGTTTATCTTGGAAACGCTTAAATATAATTCGGTTGTTCTTCAGGGCTTAATGAAATGTTTTCAATGTAAAACCAAAAGCAGGGACACTCCATTACAAGCACACACATGAAAAACCATTAACGATCCTGAACCACCCATTTAAATGATGGTTATATAAGCTGGTTTGTCACAGTTCGTTTGAGTGAACGCCCAAAAGAACCTAAAACCAACTGGTTCCCACAGGAAAATTGGCATTCAGACTCATACACACAACACACACACACACCATTTCTCAGATTCTTCAGAAGCTGGCAAACATCCAGCCCTACCCCCCTTAAGGACCGACACACCCACATGCATATACCCTCGCACACACAAATACACTTCGAGGTACCCTTTTCTCCATCATCATTGGTTCTTCCTATTCTGCTCTCCTCTCCTGCTACGGAGAACATGTAGAAAATAGGCACCAAGAGCACGATATGTACTGATTCTTACATAACTTTCGTGTGCAAAAGCCTTTTCAAGAACGTGAAATTCGCGCAGGACTTTGACTCGCTCACATCTGTGGTACAATCCAGGAGAGATTCACACCATACAAAAGAAAAAATTGAAAAACAGAAAGCTGATTGGCTGCTGCGTGTTGGAAAGGAAACACAAAAAAACATTCTTAAGTGCTGTGGGAGAATTTCAATGAGCATTTGAGGTACAGTTAAACAGACAATGAAAAAATAAGACCTTTTTAAAATGATTTTAAGACCTAAAACAGCAAAAACTTAAGACCTATAATTTAGATTTTTAAATTTGAAACTTTTACGTAAATGGAAACCAAGTTTCCTCCTGCACACCTACATCCCTCCTTTACTGTATATACACAATGTGTCTTATTTAGCCACAGAACACCTCTCAGAGACATTATGAAGGAAATTTATGGTTGGAAAGCTAAAACAGTGATCCTTTGCACCATGAAAGCACTGGATTATTGCCCCACACTGCTTGGTGGTTGTGGGTTGGTCATCACACACCCGCAGGTGTCACCCTGCAATCAAGAATGCGTGCGGTGAACGAGAATGGCAACTAACTGTGTGCCTGCCTTCGCCCACGCAACTCTGCCCTGAGATGAGGTGATTGTCTTGTGCAATTAGAACCATCCACAGGAGAAAATTAAAGGGTGGATCCTGATGACCCTGACGATTAAGAGGTAGCAGAGATAATTGTTTCTGTTTCTCTCTCTCTCTCTCACACACATACTGGCAGAAAGTAAGAGTGTTTAGTTTGGTGGATCAGGAATCCACCATTTGCTTGTTCACACACACAAAATTATCCTTTCCATTAACTATCATAAATAAAGCAAATCTCCCCAGAAGAGTGAAAGTTATTACAGATGTGGACTAAATGTGGAATGGATATTTAAAAAGCAAACTTTTGTCTAATTTGATTCTCCAATTCTGTTTGGCACAGAGCCTGAAAAAACAAAAAAAAAACAAAAAAGAAAACACTTACGTGAACAAACAGAGACAGTACAGTGGTTCCATATTCAATATATAGTGAGGGGATAAAAAGAAAGCTATTAAAGCTAAGTGGTTACAGCTCTGGGCTACTAGGTCAGGGGTTCAAACCCTGGTAAGCTGCCACTTTTAGGGCCCTTCTGCAAGGCCCTTAACCCTCTGTGCTCCAGGGGGCGCTGTAACATGGCTGACTCTGCATTCAGTGACTGTGAGACCGAACACAAAATGTTATGCACATACTCTTGCCCATACACTGTATATTGAACCACTTTACCGTGTCTGTATGTTTACACAACCGTTGTTTCATGTTTTTCTGTTGTGCCAAACTGAATTAGGTAATCCAAAAAAGAGTTATCATTTCGGTCTCACCACCACACAGGACCCCCCCTGACCCGGATGCCACTCAGCACTCAAAGCACTGAAGTAAACAGGAAGTGGGAATTCAATGGAGGGAAAAGGGGGGAAGGATCTTTAGATACTGTAGATGCTGGACGACTTCAGGGTTTAGCAGTATGTGTAAGATGGGACCTTTGTTGTTGCAAAATACATGTTCATACAGTCTGTGCAATACGGGTCTCATCTAACACTGCCTGGATTTTTCACATTACAAACTAAAAGCATACAGTTAATATCAAAATTTTAATATAAAGATAAAGCTTTCTCCAACCTGTCTCTACAGGGAGTGCAGAATTATTAGGCAAATGAGTATTTTGACCACATCATCCTCGTTATGCATGTTGTCTTACTCCAAGCTGTATAGGCTGGAAAGCCTACTACCAATTAAGCATATTAGGTGATGTGCATCTCTGTAATGAGAAGGGGTGTGGTCTAATGACATCAACACCCTATATCAGGTGTGCATAATTATTAGGCAACTTCCTTTCCTTTGGCAAAATGGGTCAAAAGAAGGACTTGACAGGCTCAGAAAAGTCAAAAATAGTGAGATATATTGCAGAGGGATGCAGCAGTCTTAAAATAGCCAAGCTTCTGAAGCGTGATCATCGAACAATCAAGCGTTTCATTCAAAATAGTCAACAGGGTCGCAAGAAGCGTGTGGAAAAACCAAGGTGCAAAATAACTGCCCGTGAACTGAGAAAAGTCAAGCGTGCAGCTGCCAAGATGCCACTTGCCACCAGTTTGGCCATATTTCAGAGCTGCAACATCACTGGAGTGCCCAAAAGCACAAGGTGTGCAATACTCAGAGACATGGCCAAGGTAAGAAAGGCAGAAAGTCGACCACCACTGAACAAGACACACAAGCTGAAATGTCAAGACTGGGCCAAGAAATATCTCAAGACTGATTTTTCTAAGGTTTTATGGACTGATGAAATGAGAGTGAGTCTTGATGGGCCAGATGGATGGGCCCGTGGCTGGATTGGTAAAGGGCAGAGAGCTCCAGTCCGACTCAGACGCCAGCAAGGTGGAGGTGGAGTACTGGTTTGGGCTGGTATCATCAAAGATGAGCTTGTGGGGCCTTTTTGGGTTGAGGATGGAGTCAAGCTGAACTCCCAGTCCTACTGCCAGTTTCTGGAAGACACCTTCTTTAAGCAGTGGTACAGGAAGAAGTCTGCATCCTTCAAGAAAAACATGATTTTCATGCAGGACAATGCTCCATCACACACGTCCAAGTACTCCACAGCGTGGCTGGCAAGAAAGGGTATAAAAGAAGAAAATCTAATGATATGGCCTCCTTGTTCACCTGATCTGAACCCCATTGAGAACCTGTGGTCCATCATCAAATGTGCGATTTACAAGGAGGGAAAACAGTACACCTCTCTGAACAGTGTCTTGGAGGCTGGGGTTGCTGCTGCACGCAATGTTGATGGTGAACAGATCAAAACACTGACAGAATCCATGGATGGCAGGCTTTTGAGTGTCCTTGCAAAGAAAGGTGGCTATATTGGTCACTGATTTGTTTTTGTTTGGTTTTTGAATGTCAGAAATGTATATTTGTGAATGTTGAGATGTTATATTGGTTTCACTGGTAAAAATAAATAATTGAAATGGGTATACATTTTTTTTTTGTTAAGTTGCCTAATAATTATGCACAGTAATAGTCACCTGCACACACAGATATCCCCCTAAAATAGCTAAAACTAAAAACTACTTCCAAAAATATTCAGCTTTGATATTAATGAGTTTTTTGTGTTCATTGAGAACATGGTTGTTGTTCAAATTAAATCCTCAAATAAAATTAATCCTCAAAAATACAACTTGCCTAATAATTCTGCACTCCCTGTATATATTTATTATTTTACTGTTAAATATTTTATACTTGATTCTTTTTCTTGTTTATAAAAACATTGCAGTTTATTTTATTAAAAAAAATTTTTAGGCTGACTGTTGTTAACTATTACAAGTGTCAAGCTTAGTCAAACTGGACAGCTGAAGAATGGTGCATAAGAAATTGTAAGATGTTTCTGCTGATGATTGTTGCAAAAAATGGTAATTTGTACGGTGGCCGAGAAGTGCAAAACAGTAACAAATCCAAAAATAAAATAACAAATGCAAAAACAAAATAAAAAATCCAAAAAAAAGTAAACAAATTCAAAAACAAAATAACAAATCCAAAAACACAACGAAAAGTCGGAAAAGGTAGGTACAGTTTGTGAATGGAACACTTACCGAACTTTGGAGGTCATTCAAGATATAGAGGAAGTATTAAATCTTATAACTTTGCTTCTTGTACATAAGTAAAGTTCTCCGTGTACTTTAAACTGTTTTTTATTTTGATTAATGCACCTTGAAATATTAGAATATAACAAAAGTAAACATAAAAAAAAACATTTCAGATTATTATTTTGTTTTCGGATTTGTTATTTTACTTTCAGATTTGTTATTTTGTTTTTCGGATTTGTTATTTTGTTTTTCGGATTTGTTATTTTGTTTTCAGATTTGTTATTTTGTTTTCAGATTTGTTAGTGTATTCTAATTTGTTAATTTGTTTTCGGATTTGTTAATGTGTTTTGCATTTCTTCACCACCGTACATTTTAGATACTACAAGCTTGAACCAGTTTGTTCAGTTTCCTCTCTCAATAAGGAATTTTTGCCCACAGACTTGGCACTCACTGGATGTTTTTGCACCATTCTGTGTAAACTCTACAGACTGTGCACAAAAACACCCATGAGATCAGCAGTTTCTGAAATACTCTAAAGAGCCCATCTGGCACTGCATCACTATATAATTTTTTCCCATTACAATGTTAACATTAACTGAAGCTCATTTAATTATTTGTGCATGATTTTATGAATTAATAGATAAGTACAGTACAGATAGATAGGGGCAACTTTCATGTTATTGTATATTACAGGCACACAGCAACTAAATGCAATTTATTACGTTTAATTAAATATGTAAATACGTGATGTTAATGTGTTAAAAATTCATGTACTATATGTTATACCTTGTTGGTATTTTGTATTTATTTATGTGATTGTTATTTTATGTAGGCTATTTTGGATTATGAATCAAGGCAAATTAAAATGACTCAAGCTATTTTAAAATAATGAGCAAAGTATCATGTAGGAATGTTTATGGTAAAGATACTGGGAATAGAATCGAATGATTTTTTTCTTGTTTTAATACACCACCAACACATTTTACATGAAATTTACAAGTTGCATGTGAACTTTAAACCCCTAGTGGGCTTCTGACTCTGATCTTAATAATTTTCTTATAATATCTATGATCCAGTATCCAGATGGATGGCCAAATGCCATGTCTGTTATGAAGACTTTGGTATTTAGTAGATGATTACCCCTGGTATTAAATAAGTTAGGATGATAAACCCTGCAGTTTTGTGGCTTTCCATGCCTGGAGTCTGACATTGCTGCCCTAGAACCTTGTCAATTTCTTGGCATATACACACAAACACCTCATTGCACAGACACACTCACACACACGCACACACACACACACACACACACACACACACACACACACACACACACACACACACACACACACACACACATGGCTGCTAGGCAACATCTCCTCAGTGGAGGACAAGAGCTGCCTCATTGTTCCACAGGAGCATCTGTCTCAAGGATTTTTCTTCTGTTTTCTTTGAGAGAGAGAGAGAGAGAGAGAGAGAGAGAGAGAGAGAGAGAGAGAGAGAGAGAGGACATGATATTTAAAAAAGGACAGAAAAATTAAACATTAAGAACATTTCTTAAACTATAGAAATGTCTCTCAGTATTTCTACTAATTTTTCAGCTCATTCATTTTGTTCTCCCTTACTCAGGGTACATAAGTACACCTTATGTTCAATTAAAGTTACACATATCATGGTCCTCGAGGACACAGAGAGCATCAGGACTAAAGCTAATAAGGAACAGCACATGCTTTAGAGCTGGCAACAAGTATCAAATAGAAACACTGTCTCTGAAAGCCATATTAACCATTAGAACCTTATTTTTAATTATTTTTATTTTGAAACACTGATTTGAATTTCCCTGCTTAGGTTAAAAATGATAAAGATTATACTTTATAATCAAGGTAGCTTTCATTTTAGAATATAATTTCATAATTGTACAACATAATAATAATTACTTTAAGTAGCGTTATGAATGTTCCAGCAGAAATAATTTAAAACATTCAACTAACTAAATGTAGTTATAATAAAAGAGATATTTAGTTAACACAATTAAGAAATACATTTAACCAAATATATCAAGTGACGTTTCAGTTTTTCAGAAATATTTTTTCGAACAAAACAAAATTGCTGGGGTTTTTATTTCAACACAATTTCAGTCAGCAGAGAAGCTTTTTTTTATTCAGAAACTGCCAATGGATAAACTGTCACAGCTGATGATAATTGGCTGATAAAAGCAACACACTATCAGTGTCTAAAAATAACTAAATATTAAATGTTTGGTAGCACAGATGCGGAAAGAGATGAACATGTTTCTAACTTAGTAATAAATGGTATATGAAATCCTAGTATTAGTCTTACAATTTGTATTTATGACTAGTCATAAATGTAATAACACCCTTACTCTAGCTTCAGATGCCATTTCTGAGCACCATCGTCCATATCCACATCATCCTCATTCATCTTAACTTGTGCTCTAATACCAAGAAGGTAAATATGATCTAATTAAGCATGTTCCTATGACCATGCAAAATAGTCATGTATGCATTTGTGCTTAATAGTGCTTGCATATTTTTAACTAAAAGCATTTTACCAAGTTCTAATTGGTTCAGATATTGCTACAAATGACATAGTATGTTCTTATATTGATTTAATTTTAAATACAGCCAAATAATATTTTACATTGTATATTGTTTTATTTCTAATGTATGCTTAGGAAAGAATATGAGACAATAGATTTCCAACCTGCCTGTCATTCAAGAGATCATAAATATTGGAAGATGTGACTGGCAGGTGCTCTTGTTGCTAATTGTACCTTATTATATTAATTGTTTAAACAATTATAGCTCTAAAAGACTACTTTTGATTTTGCAGCCTAGGTTTTGCCTTAAAATAAACTAACATGAAGACTCAAGAAATGCAAATGAAAGAAAAGCAAGACATTTGAAAAAAAAAAGGGAAAATTAATCAGATGCCCAATGCTCAATGTTCTATGTCCATTGATTAAGCAATGGGCATAATCATTTGACATAACCAATAAAACAATTTGGATTAATCTGAAAAAACAAAACAAAAAAAAAAGCACTAGTGTACTAAAACCTGACATGCAAGAAGTTGGCAAAGAAAACAACAGCCATACAGGTAGTAGCTGTGATGAAAACTCCCCAAACTCTCAAAAACAGTTTATGACACCATCAACAACCTCAAAGTCAAAGAATAAAAAAAAAAAAATCCAAAGAAGCCAACATTTGAACAAATATATAAAGGCCAAAAGATGCAAACAAAAGGCTATATTGGACTTTGCAAAGAAATACAATCATTTAGAGATTTTGGAACCAAGATTATCCCAAGCAAAATAATAAAAAAGTTCAAAGTTAGGAAAAAAGAAAGGAAGGTAATATCATGGTTTGGACTTTCTTGGCTGTATTTGGAATGGCCTCTCTAATCTTTAATGATGATGCAGCACATTATGGTAGCAACAGAATGAATTCAAAATTCTAAAGCATCATTCTACAAACCACTTTACAAAGCCAAAAATCCCATCCAATGTGTGAGGAACACTGTTTTAAAACACACTGCCAATCAACAAAGGACTTTATCAAGGGAAAAATGTCTAGGGACAAAGGCGGAAAAAGCATTGCACTGTCTGGTCACGGGGGTCTAAATGCTCCAGGACCCTTTTCTAAATGTCAGGATGATCAAAAGTTTGCATAAATGATATGTGCAGTCCTGCACAATGCTAATGACTTTGTGAATGTAAATGTAAATGCAATGTTTAAAAAATTATAGCTAATTTTACAATACAATGTAAATGTCTGAGATGGATGAAACAGATACCTTGATTTCCTATTTATCTTCACTATATGCTCCAACAGCATGCAATCATCATGCATGATGCAATTTCCAAACCAGGTAGTAATGAAGCTGTTAAAAATACTTTCAGTAGTCTGTAGAACCTGATGTTATAAATAGACTGTGAAATGTGGTCTTTCTCCAGCCTTTTCAGAAAGTAGAGATGTTGCTGTGCTTTCTTGGCTTTGGAGTTGGTGTTGTGGGACTAGTTGGCGTTCCTTACCATATAAACAACATGCTGTGTTCTGCTGAATTTAAAAACCATCTCTTTTTATGTTTTGTCCACATTCTACAGTGATATAAACAGTCCATCAGGGTGTAGAACCTGCAGTTCACTAATAGCATCATACAGCTCACTGTATTACAGTTCAGAGTGCTTCCTTATCAAAACTGTATACTCTAGTTATGATGACAGCAGGTCTGACAATCACAATCTCCAACAGTAATGAGCAGTAACAAGCACCACTGAGCAGTAACTAGCACCATTGCACCATTCTTGCATCATTTCTTGTTGATGTTAATGCACAAGCCACCATAAACCTTATTAAACAAAGTTGCATTTGTTTCTGAATGAAACAAGGTGAGCCAATCCAGCTGAAGAACAGCATTTATAACTCTGTCACTGATCCACCTCTACATGGAAAGAAAAATGCATCATTACTCAACTCATTTCATGTAGTCTGATATAGCTGGATGTTGTCCAGTTTATTGTCTAGGAAGCAGGAATTGAAGAGCAGGATGGATACAGTCTAGGGTCTGTTTTTAGCCTAGCATGGATTTTCAACCGGGTAAAAGCACGACAGGGCTCCTTGAGAGAAACACCACTAAGTTCCTATAAGGAGCTATCATATGACAAAATTTCAGCCACAGGCTGATTGCCTGCATCTTTTTCTGCAAGCCTAAAAGACTATAAGCAACAATTTAAATATTCAGATATTCAAGCAAATTTTAATATTACACAAAGATAACCAAGTAAATACAAAATGCAGTTTTTAAATGATAATTTTATTTATTAAGGAAAAAAGTCTAAACCTTTCTGGCCCTTTGTGGAAAAGTAATTTCCCCCGCCCCTCGTGCTAAATCATGAATGAACTTTGATTAACCAAATTTATTGGTAGGCTTAGTTAAATTCTACTTGCCACTCCTTCCTGTTGGCTTCATCCTCAGCATTCTTCTACCGATATACCCCATGTCCCTTCTCTGCACATGTTCAAACCATCTCTATCTCGCCTTCCTCACCTTGACTCCAAAACGTCCTACATGCACTGTCCCTTTTAATAAACCAATTTCTAATCCTGTCCATTCTCATCACTCCCAACAAAAACCTCAACATCTTCAGCTCTGCTACCTCCAGCGCTACCGCCTGTCTTTTACTCAATGCCAATGTCTCTAGACCATACAACATTGCAGGTCTCACGACAGTCCTATAAAATTTTTTAAACATTTCCTTTCACTCTTGCAGATACCCTTTTATCGCAAATCACTCTTGCCACTCTTCTCCACCCACTCCACCCTGCCTGCACTCTTTTCTTCACTTCTCTAACACACTCTTCATAACTTTGCACTGTTGACCCCAGGTATCTGAACTTCTCCACCTTCTCCACCTCTTCTCCCTGCAACCACACCCTCCCTTTCATTCACACACATGTACTCTGTCTTACTCCTACTGACTTTCATTCCCCTTCTCTTTAGCGTGTACCTCCACCTCTCCAGGCTCATCTCAACCTGCTCCCTACTCTCACAAATGCCACTGCTGACCAAAAAACAGGACAAGGACTCATCTCACATTTGCCAAAAACCATCCTGATTATCCCCAAGACACAGCATTTCATTAAATGCTGACATTGAAAAATACCAACAGTCAAACATAGTGGTGGTGGTGGTGTGATGGTCTGGGGCTGCTTTGCAGCTTCAGGACCTACACCATTTGGTATAATTGGTAGAACCATGAATTCTGCACTCTCATTAATTGAGATGCTGTGGTATGACTTTAAACAGGCCCTTTATGTTCTAAATCATTCAAAAGTAAAAAAAATATTTTTAATATAAATCACAATGAATGCATAAAACAAGTATTCCAAACAAACTTTGTGTTTAGGAGGGGTGCAATAGAACTGACAATTGACAAATGTAACATTGTCTTCTAATATGTAGGTAGTGCTACCACTTAATTTGCTTCATAGAGTTATAGATCAGCTTAATATGCTCCATTGTGATTTAATGTGACATATCTACAAAAGTTGCATGCTCTAAGCGTGTCTACATCTCTCAAAAATGTAAAAAAAAAAAAGCACTACTGAATTATTTCTCTCGTATGTGGTTTACAGTACAATTAATCTCTGCACTGCAGGTAAGGTGCCTCTTATTATAAGGTTGTCCAACACCATGCAAGAAACTGAGATAGGGTCAAGTAATTATAGGTCTCCTGCTACAGTAAGTGCATGCAATTTCTCATAAATTCTGCAGAGACTTGTGTCAGGACAAATATTAGAAGTACACAGTTGCAAAAATGTGATCTCTTAATTCTAAAGAAGACTTTAAGAAAATTAATTTGTCTGAGACAGGGGACACAGTTGGCCACCTTTTTAAATATTTATATACAGTACTTCTAATTATACAGTATCTACTTCATAACAATGCACATTGACTGAGCATTTTGTTAGACAGTCTACAGCCTCAATTCTTCATTGCATGTATTTAACAGGACATTGGAAACAATCCTTTGAAATTCTGGTCTATTTTAACATGATTGTATTATGCAATTACTGCAGAATTCTTAGGTGTACTTTTCTGCTGTCAACCCTTATTGCACGTCATGCTAAAATAGTTTTGGATCCTGATCCAGTGAATTGGAATGCTTAGGAAGAACATTAACTAATCATTTTGTCCCTTAAATCTGTTTGAGAAGACTTCTTTGTGGCATGGTATATTATCATGCTAACTGTAGCCACTAAAATATAATAATACATGACTGCAGGGTCACCAACAATTCTCAGTTTCGGGTATTAACAGGCCCAAAGTGTGCCTAGAAAAAATGTACCACAACATTACTGTCAAGATCAAACCCATAACTGACATTAGTCTTTAGCCCCTGCACATCCCATGACTGAGTCACATGTGTGGCAAGTGTAATGGTGTCACACTACATTATTAGAGTTACAATTGATCAGTGGCATTGAGGTGTGAGTTTTCTTTCTTTATTTTGAAATTTATATTGGCGATTACATGAATGATGCACAGTCACGTGGTCACAGGTAGAATACTCTCATGTGTACGCGCGAAGGTAGAGATGACATCATTTCCGTGCGCCCTCTCTCTTTTGCCGAATGCGATAGCAATGAGAGGTGTGATTTATCAGCTCTTCGGGAAAAGTTTTAGAATATAATAAATACTAATCGGTTAAGGAATTTTTGTGTTAAACATGATTATTTGTTCATTTTTCGTTTGATTTAGGGTTAGTAAGTTATTTAATGAATGTAGTATTGTGTATAGTTAATTTCATAATTATTTCAGGTAATGGCCGCTATTACACACGTGCGGCATCCTTTAGTTAAATTGAGTAAAATGAATAGTTTCATTGCTATAAATTTGGTTAATTAAAGATGCATTTTATTTCAATGATCCATGAGAAGTTCCATGTATCCATGTATTTTTTTGTTAAATGAATATACAGTACATTAAAAGAATATGTAATGATTGACAGGCACGGCTAGACCGTTGGATCATTGGTATGTTATTTTTCTGTATTTTTCTTTCTTTCGATGTTATATTATTATTATTATTATAGTTTAGAAATTGTCATTTCCGTGCGCCCTCTCTCTTTTGCCGAATGCGATAGCGATGAGAGGCACGGCTAGACCAGAGATTCGCCATTTATTATCTGATGGTGTCTGTTTCAATACAGTGATTGGAGAATACAGAAGCTGGAAGTAAATCATACGACAATTGTACCAACGTGTGGAGTCTTTTCATTTAAAAACATACACAATGCAGAGCGAACCCACTACACATGCCACTGGTCACTCACACAGGTTCCTATCACCCTTAATTTCACCCATCACCCCACGGTTTTCCTAATTATTGTCCTTCTATTGTTCTCATTGCTGGTTTGCTCAGGATCAGCTTTTGGGTTTCCAACAGGTTTAAGATGTAATAATCATAATAATAAAGAAATAATAATTGCACACATTCAGTACTCATTAAAAATGCGGCAGCAGACTGTTCCCAAAATGCCACTCTGCTCTTAAAGGATATAGGATGCTCTTAAATTGTGGTAAGCTAAAAGTATGTCATCATACTGTAATGCCTTGACCCTGATTCATTGCGTTACAGTATAATGACATACTTTTCTGCTTACCACAATTGTACAGAGTTCCCTTTCACTGAAATGGATCTGAGTTCCCTTTCAGGAACTCAGTTTATTTCATCTGGAATCAGCCTGGTCATTCCTTGTTGATCAATGGCTACACAGTATTAGCAAAGTGTATCTAATAGTGTTTTACTTTATTTAAAATCTCATTATAGATTATTATTAGTAGATTATTTACTGTACACCACCCTGTTAGATACACAAGATGCAGACTAAGTGTGTGTTGGCCAGTCAATGTTGTAATTATCTATTTTCTGAACTGCATTTCTGTGTTGCAAATTAACCACAAAGCAGATTTTATACATTTTTAAAAAAGCTTTTATGTCAGTGCTTCAAACTAAATTAGGCATGGGGTAGCAGATGTACTAATGATGATGTTAATAATAGCTAAATGTTGTAAATAAATCAGTTTGAAGAGATCATAGATCAAGTGTTCTTAGTCTCAGACTTTTGAAATGTGTCTGTATCATGCCTGATTAGACTTTTGATAATTAGCTGCTGAGTCAAATCAGATGTTAGTGCAAATGCTCAGCAATGCTGAGAGCATATTAACTTTCTGCGTATGATATATATATATATATATATATATATATATATATAAGGATAGGTATAGTGTAATGTGCTCTTCCTGCTTTTGGAGGGAGCTGTGTGTTTTTTATCATTATTAGATTAAGCCTTTATTCGCAAGGGTGGAGCTGTTTTCCCCCAGTTCTATTTCTTTTGTGAAAAGGTAATGATTTTTAATGGATGGTTTTATACATTGTATATATTTTTTTCTGTGTTTCACATGGTGCAGCATATTTTATGTAATGTCATGTTGTGTTTAAGGTTAAATGGTGTATTTTATAGTTTGATTCTTTTTCTTTGTATACAGCCAACATTTGTCTTTGTAATATGCAGAGGCAATCAGGGGAGCACACACCGACATCTTTGGTGCCGTGACCCGGATTGTTAGTTTCCTATGTCACTGGAAGTGAGCTTTGAGATAATACGTAAAAAAAAAGTCCTTTATTTAAATAGTATTTGGATATAGTTAAATCTCTTGTAATTGTATTTCATTGTTTTTTTCCCCTAACTATTTGACTTAATTTTCCGATAAAGAAAAAACAAACATTACACATGATAAACATCCAAACATCCAATGCATCCACTAACTAAATTGGAATTCAGTACAAACTGACTCATCAGTTCATGAGAGGATTGTGTGATGAAGTTTATCATAGACTGGCTTCAATGATGCCTAGACTCAGAGCTTCATAAAATTGCTTGAGAGACAAGAAAGTTTCAAACACAGGTTAAAGCCAAAAAGACATATGCCCAGGCTAAGTTTATGACTGACAGCAGTAATCAGAATGGAGTAAATCAGATAACAGAGAAAGTAAACAGACGGACCTCAGATCTGATTGTAGTAACCACCTTGGTGAAGAAACTTGTGAAACTTATTCCCTGTTTGAGGGTTTGAAAGCAGTGAGTGAAGACCATTCCCATCAGAACTAGGAACATTATTTTTCAAACAAAGGTGTATTTTATTTGATCATGAAGTGAACCGGACTGTCTTGAAAACTTTATAAGCTCTTCAAACCAAGCATAAACAGGTAATCCCCACAAACGCACAAACAAAGAAAGTATCTCCCTCCGAAAAGTTAATGTCTGGCATTGGCCATTCCACCAAAGATGGGTGTGGCTCGGGAACCTTTAAAATGTCCTGAACCCCACCAATCGTTGGTCAAGAACTCTTCTTCGAGACGGGACTTAAACCCTTTGAGGCCATTCTTCTGGCAAGCTTTACCTTAAAGAACTCCTACTCTGATCTTGAGGAGAACCTGGAAGAACATCTAACTCCATCCTAACGGACTCTTCAAGAATTTTCTTTGTCTACTGCATCCGGAATCTTGTTCAGCAAAATCCAAGGCAAGTAACCATTTTTTACCATTATTTTTGAGGTGAATTAAAATTTTCTGCTGATTCTTGTTTAGGTGGTGGTTATTTTGAAGTTAATCTTGCCATTCCTTTTCTTCCTTTCTCCCTCTTTCTTACTTTTTCTTCTCTTTCTCCTTCAACATATTTCTAACTTCTTTTTCTCTTTTATGTATGTTTGTGTAGTCCTATGTTGTGTTTATCTCATTTATTAAACGTCATATTTTTCATTAATGATTGTCTCTGATTGCCACTTAAGTCCCTGCCATATTTTAATATAATTTACATGCTCTATTTTTTGTACGGTATAAAGTAAAGCGGGGTCGCGTCTTTCTTGGCTGGTGAAGATACCCATTTGTAGAATTTTTTTTGTAGAATCCCAAGACTTTTTAAACAGGCACTGGGCAAGAGGCCTTGAAATGTGGGCTCTGTTTTAAAAGCACATGGGATATAGTGCTGCTTTGTTTGGTTGTGTTTGAAGTCGCCCCAGAGGAGGTAGGCCATGTTTGTTATTTTAGTTTGTTTAATTTGTTTATTTAAAGGGATTTATTTTGATTGTATGGGAAAATTGTTTTTATTTATTTAGATGCAGATAAATTGAGCAATGCTGACTGTGTATATTGACATCTGCTGGTGTAGGTAAATATATGGGCTTTGTCTTATTTGTTTAAATAAGATGGCATGAAAGGTTTTATTTCTATCTCTCTTTGGGAATGTGTTTTGATTCAGATCTGGATAAACGCTTGAACATCAACTGATTGTTATATCTGTTGTCTGCCAATGAAGGTAAATTATTTTATATTTTAATTAAATAAAAGTGAGTGTGCAGTTGGTAAACATTGGTTTAAATGTTTTGTGTTTTAAAATATATGATGTATAAATTTTTTTTTTTCTGTTTTAGATTTGTCAATTGCTGTTTCTTCTGTGTTGTTTTTGATTGGGTTTTTTTATATTCTTTTCTTTTTATTTGTATTGATGATATCTTCCCAGCCTTGTGTCACCATTTTAACTCATGGTGCTTGTCTTTTGTGTGCGTGTGTGCATTCCTTTGTGTATAGGATTTAAGTTTGCTATGTTTTCTTTTGTAGTTATGAGTGAAGGGTTATGTTTTAAGTTGTGTATTATTTGAATTGCTACCGGACGGAGCGGATGAGCTGCAAGAAAGTCCACCAAGAGAGCCGTGTTCAGGATGTCCTGCCTGGGTACCCACGAGCGGTCCGAACCCTTCCTAGTCGACCAAGTATTCCAGCACACGGCCCATCCGGCGCGAATCGAGCACCTTGCGCACTGCGTACACCGAGGGCTGGCCTAGGATGTCCGGCAGCGAAGGATCCCTGCCCACCTCAGGAGGTGGCGTAGCCGGCGCATGAAAGGGTTTCAGAAGGGACACGTGAAACACGGGGTGGATTTGGTACCGAGGAGGGAGGTTGAGTTCGTAGGAGACCTCGTTGACCTGGCGAATAACCCGGAAGGGCCAATAAACCGGGGGCTCAGTTTCCTGCACGGGAGACGGAGCCGTAGGTCCCTCATGGAAAGCCATACCCTGTCTCCTACGTAGTAGGAGGGAGACTCCAGCTGACGCGCGTCCACATGTCATCGCGTCTCATCACGGGCTTGACGGAGCTGGGTGTGTGCCGACTCCCACACCTGGATGCTCTCCCGGAACCAGTAGTCGACGGCAGGGACGTTAGATGTCTCGTCCGACCACGGGAACAAGGGGGGCTGGTACCCCAGCACGCATTGAAATGGGGTCAAGCCAGTGGTGCTCTGTTGTAGGGAGTTCTGGGCGTACTCCGCCCAAGGCAGGAATCGGCTCCACTCCGTCTGATCCTCATGGCAGTACGACCGTAGATAGCGCCCCAACTCCTGGATCTTCCAGCCCGTTGGACTGAGGATGGTAGCCGGACGATAGGTTGACCGCCACGCTGAGAAGGCGAAAGAACGCCCTCCAGACGTGTGACGTGAACTGCGGTCCGCGGTCCGACACTATCTCTTCCAGGAGGCCGAAGTTCCGAAACATGTGCTGGAAGAGAGCTTCGGCAGTCTCCAGGGCGGTGGGCAGACCAGGGAGAGGTATGAGGCGGCAGGCTTTGGAGAATCGATCCACCGCCACGAGGTACGCAGGTGTGACCTTCAGACCGTGGCAGGTTTGTCACAAAGTCAATGCCTAGGTGGGACCAGGGTCGTTCCGGGATCATCAGTGGGACCAGCTTACCCACGGGTAGGTGGCGCGGGACCTTGGACATGGCACAGGTCGGGCAGCCCTGGACATAACGTGCCACATCCCTGTGCATGTTGGGCCACCAGAACCAGGCTTGGAGAAGTTGTAGGGTCCCCTGGCGTCCTGGGTGGCCGGTCCCGGGAGTGTCATGGATGGAGCTCAACAATGTGGGACGGCAGGCTGTGGGGACGAACGTCCTGCCTTCCGGGCACCCGGGGGTGCGGGCTTCTGGCTTGCGGCCGAGCGGATTTCCTCTTCCAGGTTTCACACGATGGGGCATACGAACAACTCGGGAGAAATGATTGGCTTTGGTTTGATAGGTTCATCCAGACCGTAGATGCAGAAAAGGGCGTCGGCCTTGCCGTTCTTGGACCCCGGATGGTAGGTCAGGGTGTAGTTGAACCGGGTGAAGAACAGGGCCCATCGGGCTTGCCAGTGGTTTAGCCTCTTGGCCTCTCTGAGGTACTGCAGGTTCTTGTGGTCCATGATCACCATGAATGGATATTTTGCTCCCTCTAGCCAGTGTCTCCACTCCTCGAGTGCCAGTTTAACGGCCAGGAGTTCCCGGTTCCCGATATCGTAGTTCTGTTCGGCGGGGGACAGTTTCTTTGAGAAGTAGGCACAGGGGTGAAGTCGATTTCATGGATTGCAGTTGTTTCATGGATGTGCATTCAGGAACGGACAGGGGGTAGATTCGGCCCTTCAGGAGTTTAGCTCCAGTAGTCAGATCGATGGCACAATCCCAGGGTGGGTAAAGAGGTAGTCGGGTTGCGGCTTGTTCGTTGAACACATCCTCGAACTCAGAGTATTCAGGCGGGATCTCCGTCTGAGAGGGTGTAGGGGAGTTTTTGACCCGTGTGGCGGCCATGGTCACACTTCTGTTGAGTGGAGAGGGAAGACCATGGAGACAGTGTTTGTGGCACCAGGGACTCCATTCGAGGATGTCACAAGGGCCCCAGGAACACCGAGGTGAGTGTTTAATCAGCCATGGACGCCCCAGGATGATGTTCACTGTGGAGTTTTCCAGGACCAGGAACTGGATACGATCTTGATGGAACAGGCCGATCTGGAGGGTGATGACGGGAGCGCAGTATTTAATCCAGCCTTGTCCAAGCGGGCATCCTTGGATAGTCTGGATGGCCAGATTGTGGTGTCCCCGCTCCAGGCGTAGCTGGAGCTGGTCCAGGCATGCCTGGGAGATGAAGTTCCCGGCAGAACCTGAGTTGACTAGAGCGGAGGTGGAAAGGCGGGTGTTAGGACCGAGAAGGGTTAGAGAAAGTGTGGTTAACCGAGAAATTCCAGAGGAAAAGGCTATATTGCTCACCTCAGCACGTTAGGGTCGAACGGTGCACTGTGGAAGGGAGTGACCTGGATTACCACAGTACGGGCAGGCCCCGGTGGTTCAGCGTCTCTCTCTCTCTCTCCTAGACAGACGCTGAAACCCCAACTGCATGGGTTCGGGGGTAGTCCCTGATGCAGCGGCCGATGCAGTGGGAGGCGTGGAATCCGGCATGGAACAGGCAGATGTTGTGAGACGAAAATGGAACGTTGTATAAAGGTCTCTAGTCCCACCACATCAACATGGGTGGCCATTGCCATTCGAATCGCCGGATTCAGACCTTGCCGAGCTACACTTAACAGTGCATTCTCATTCCAACCACTGGAGGCCGCTAGAGTGCGTAAGCGAAGGCTGTATTCCGCCACGCCGTCTGTTCCTTGGTGGAGATGCAGGAGTTCATCCGCGTTGTTTAGCGCTCCCGTTCCCGTGCAGAAAACCTCGGTTACGTGTGTAGTGAATGCCGCAAAGGAGGCGAGAGCTACGCTATTTGCGCTCCATAGCGCGTGGGCCCACACGAGAGCTCTTACGGATAACAGCGAGATCAGAAAGGCGATCTTCGTGCGGTCGGAGACGAAGTGGTGCGGCTGCATGGCGATGTATAGCTCTACCTGGAGTAGGAAGCCGCGGCATTCAGCCGCATCCCCGGAGAAGGAGTTCGGGAGAGCCATCGGGTTGTTAGAGGGTGGCGGAGGTGCCGGAGGCGAAGCCCAGTGAACCGGATTAGCGGCGACCGCAGCCCGGAGCGCTCCGATGAGCTCTCGAAGAAGCTCCGCGTTTGCACCCAGCTGAGGATCAGATTCCATAGGTAAGGCTGCGTGGTTCGCTATATTCCTTCTGTTTAGTAAGGTCAGTTCTTCTGTCACGGTTGCGAAGTGACGGAAGCAAAAACTCCAGGGTAGTGAAGAAGGGTTTTTACTGAAGGAAGAGCGCAACAAAAGACAACAACAGAAATGCTGAACACAAAGGGATTGGGTCTTCTACGTGAAGTGGTAGAACTGACGGTGAGTGAGAGCAGGAGAGGGGTTTATGTAGGGCTGATGATAATGAGCCGCAGGTGCCGATACTTAATATGATGGGGACAGACTACGTGTGTGTGGAGCTGGGGAATGGCGTGGCAGGCTGTCCCCTGACAGGTATCAATTATTTTATGTTTAGATGTTTGATTATGTATATTATTTTCTGTCCTATTTTGCAATACATTTTTCAGCCATCTGAAGGGTTTCTTTTTGGGCCCATGCTCTAAACAGGGTTCTTTCTCCTTCAATTTAGTTTCGAAGGGGTGGCGTGGTTGCTACACAATGTTAATTGTTAAAAGTGCTATACAAATAAAAATAAATTTAATTTAATTTTTTTTAAAGAGTGGGTGGATGTAGGAATAATGTAATGTGCTCTCTCTGCCTTTGGAGGGAGCTGTGTGTTCTTTATCTTTATTGGATTGATCCTTGATTTGCAAGGATGAAGCTGTTTTCCCAGTTATATTTCCTTTGTGGAAGGGCAGATGATGGTAAATTTTGCTAAAAGGATGGAAATGTCACTGGTGAATAGGTCTTTTAAAAAGGAGGAGGTGCATAGGGTGACATAACAGTGGACTATATTCTATTTAGGAGATGCAACCTGAAGGAGACTGTAAAGTGTTGGCAGGGGACGGTGTAGCTAGACAGCATTGTATGCTGGTGTTCAATCAGCCCAAGTTTTCCCACACCACCCCACTGCTGCGCTCCCTTCACTGGCTTCCAGTAGCTGCACGTATCAGATTCAAAACACTGATGCTTGCCTACAAGCCCAAAAATGGGCCAGCACCATTTTACCTCAGTGACCTCATCACATCTCGCACTGCACCATGCTGTCTGAGATCCTCCAGCACTGCTCTTATCTGTTCTGGCACCGAGGTGGTGGAATGAACTTCCCCTAGATGTCCGTACAGCAGAGTCCCTGATTATCTTTAAGCGACGACTGAAGACCTACCTCTTCCTGAAATACTTAAATTAGCACTTTCCAAGTTTGTAGAATTCGAGTTATATTTATATTGAGTTTGTATTCTTGTGTACCAGTGTAGATTTATTCACTACTAGAGATTTAAAGCACTTTTGTACGTCGCTCTGGATAAGGGCGTCTGCTAAATGCCGCAAATGTAAATGTAATGTAAATGGTGGTCTGTAGGATGGCTTTGGAGGTAAAGAATAAGAGAAGGAGAGTAAGGACTGAAAAAGGAATAAGATGGTGAAAACTGAAGAAAGAAGACTGTAGTGTGAGGTTCAGGGAAGAGGTGAAGAGATGCTGGATGATTGGGCGACTAATGAAGAAGTGATGAGGGAGACAGCTAGAAAGGTACTCGTGACATCTGGAAATAGAAAAGAAGACAAAGAGACATGGTGGTTTAATAAGGAATTGCAGGAGAGCAAAAGGAGAAAGAGGTTGGCAAAACAGAATTGGGATCAGCAGAGAGATGAGAAAAGCAGCAGACCTGCAGTAACTACAGGTGAATAAAGTTGATCAGTCACACCATGAAGTTATGGAAAAGAAAAGTGGAAGCCAGGCTGAGGAAAGAGGTGACCATCTGTGAGTAACAGTATGGTTTTATGCCAAGGATGTGTACCACAGATGCATTATTTGCCTTGAGAATGTTGATTAAGAAGTATGGAGATGGAGTTGCATTGTGTGTTTTAGAGGATTTAGAGAAAGCGTATGACAGGGTGCTGAGAGAGGAGTTGTGGTATTGTAAGAGGATGTCAGGTGTGTCAGAGAAATATGTGAGGGTGGTGCAGGACATGAATGAGGACAGTGTGACAGCAATGAAGTGTGCAATAGAAAAAACAGACTGGTTTAAGCTGGAGGTTGGATTGCATTAAGGATCGGATCTAAGACCTTTTCTGTTTGCATTGGTGATAGACAGATTAATGGAATAGGTCAGACATGAGTCTACATAGACTATGATGTTTGTGGATGATATTGTGATTTGTGGTGAGAGAAGAAAGCAGGTGTAGCGGGTGTTGTATGGTTAAGAGACAGTGGCGTTGACTAAAAGAAAGGAGGTGGAGCTGGAGGTAGCAGAGCAGATGATGTTGATTTTTCTTTGGGAGTGACGACAATGGACAGGATTAGAAATTAGTTTATTAAAGGGATGGCACATGTAGGATGTTTTGGGGACAAGGTAAGGGAGGCTAGATTGAGATGGTTTGGACATGTGCAGAGGAGGGACATGGGGTATATCGGCAGGAAAACGCTGAGGATAGAGCCACCAGGAAGGAGAAAAAGAGGAAGGCCGAAAACCAAATTGATGGATGCAGTGAAGAAAGACATGCAGCTAGCTGGTGTGAAAAAGGCAGATGGACAGAGTAGCATGAAGACGAATAATAATCCTCTGTGGAGACCACTAATGGGAGCAGCCCGAAAGAAAGATATCATAATGACTCGCTCTTACTAGGGTATTTTATTTACAAAGTTGGTATTGTGTGAGAAAAGAAAAGTGAAGAAGTGAAGTGAGAAATGAAAACATGTGGGAGCATGAATGGATGTGCATGGAGATTTGTCTATCAGAGCATGGGCATGAGAGAGAGATGCACCTTGTAGGATCTGGAGTGTGTGAGCCCAGGAGGGAGTCTCTGGACAAAAGGAAAATTCTTCAAAACTGTAGAGTCTGCCGGTTTGACAATATTCATCTATGCTGCTGCAGATAAAAACAGAGAAAAAGAGAGAGAATCAATTAGAGCCGAACATTGCTCCACCACCTGGCTTGGACACCTGTTTCAACAGGATGTCTGCTGCTTCGTTCAAACGGCCTGGGATATAAGCTGCTCTGAGGAAGTGGAGCTTCCCCTGGGCTCAGAGAAGGATCTGGCATGCCAGCCTGTACAGTGGGCGTGAGTGCAGACCCCCTAGTGGTTGATATATGAGACCACCGAGGTGTTGTCTGAGCGGATCAACACGTGATGGCCTCTGAGGTCTGGGAGAAAGTGCTTTGAAGCCAGAAGCATAGCCAACATTTTTAGGCAATTGATGTGCCACTGCAGATTGGCACTCCCCCATTGACCCTGTTCAGAGTGGCCACTCATGATCGCAACCCAGTGAGGGACAGATCTGTCGGGAGCACTATGCGACGACCGGGGACCCCCAACACGGGCCTTGAAGTAGGAACCCGGGATCTCTCCACGCATCTAAGGCACGTAGGCATCGCCATGTGACCTTGATTGTGTGTAGGTGATTGCCTTTCGAAGAGAATCCTTGGGCTCTGAGCCACCAGTGAATTGGTCTCATATACAGAAGGCCAAGTGGAATAACATTTGACACTGCTGACATGAACCCAAGCAGTCTCTGGATCTGTCTGACAGTGAGTAACTGCAGTTCTCTGATCTTCCTGACCGGCGTAAGGATGAACGCATTGTGAGCAGAAGAAAAGCTGCGTGCACATAGTCATTAAATCCCATATGGCACTGAGATTAGTGGTTCTTCGTGATGGAGAAAGCACACTCTTCCCAGCATTCAGCCAAAACCCCAGCTCCTTCATGTGAGCGAGAATGACATCTCGATGCTGGACCACTAACTGCTCTGATCAAACTAATGTCAACCAATCGTATTTATAATTGGGATACAGATTCTTCAGATCTATCATTTTTCGGATCTGAGACACAACCTGCTTGAGGGTCAGCATCTTGAACCAGAGCCTCATAAAAGAGCAGTTTAGCTGATGTTGATCTAGGATAGGCTGTAGAACCCGAACTCCCTGTCTGATGGAGGGACCACCTCGATAGCCTCCTTCCTCAGGAGAATGTTTACTTCTCGTTCCTAGACCAGAGCCTGCTCACTTCTCACCAGAGTGGAAGACAGCCTGGTGAACCGGGGCGGGAAAGCCTGAATTGCATAGCCTTGCTCTACAGTGCGCAGGACCCACTAGGACAGGTCTGGCAAAGCTAACCAGGCTGCCAGGTTCTCTTTTAAGGGTAATCAGTCTCTCTAGTCTGACCTTCAGTGTTGCTATAGCCAGGGCAGTTCCCAGATGTGGCTGTAGAGAAAAGACCTTCTGGTCCACAATGACGCCGGGCAGAACCCAAGGAGGGAGCTCATTGGAGCGTGGTGCGTCCAGCAGCACGACCTTGTCCCTTTGTCAGGTATTTTGGACAGGGTAAGCAACAGATGTCTTCCGGTGGCTATTAGGGTGGTCATAGACCGGCAAAGGTGTTCCACCCAGTGGCAGTTTGCAACAAGTTCTGCGGTGTCTGCCACTAGAACCTGACCTTCCTCATGCCCCAGGTTTTGCATGCCTGTCCAAGACTTCCTTCCTCCAGGCCTTCTCCATGAACCCTGGATGGGTTGCAAGGCCTTTCTTGGAGTGCCTGGGCCACCTGGTGAAGGTGGGATTGGGGCATCAGGAGACACCCCTGGAGAAGAGGGTAATGTCAGAGAACCACCAGCCACACCTCCCTCCAAGGCTCACACTCTTAATCAGCCTCTCCCTGCTACTAATTAGTTACATCTGTCCTCCCCCATCCCCAAGCATACAGACAGTTACATAGCTTTAAAGAAATACTGTCAACACAGAGAAGAACCAGGAGTCATGGAAGTGATGGTTTGGCCCCCACAGTGCCTCAACAGTCTGTCTTGGATTATATGAAGAATCAGGAGGATTTAAGGCAGCCTACATCCACAAAGGATCTGTGGTTATTTCCTACCTGCCAAATTCCTTTAGAAACTGTGTGCAAGTGAAATTGATGAAGCAAGTAGAATTGTTTCTAAATGTTTCGCAGGCACAGGTTGTCACAGCAAACAATTACTGATTTTATTTGAGTATTAACAATTGTATTTGCACTTTGCAGCATTTTTTTTTTTTACACTACCAAAAACCAAAAACTTTTGCACTATATATATATTATAGGAAATACACTAGGAACATTGCCAACTGCTTAATCTAGAGAATGTCCTATGGGAACATAGCTGGACTGCCATCTCAGCAGCCTGCATGGATGAAAATTCTCAAAGAAAAAAAAACCCTTACTGCCTAAGGGAAGACAGACCAATCTTGATTGTGCCTCTGTTATGAATGGTTTAGCGTATGAGAGCTGACAGGATATGCTGTGTATTCACGAAGTGGGAGCTGAGTAACCCTTTACATTTTGAAAAAAGTCTCACATTTAAGTATTTAGTTTGCTAATCAGGCAATATAATGACAATCTGAAAAGCTTTATTTACATTCTCTAAACATCCCTGAAGCTCTGGTTACTCATAGGGCTTTACTCATAGTAGATTGTGTCAAGGACAGACACAACACCAAAACAGTTTGTGTAACAGAATGCATTTTATTTCCCCCTTCTTGTTTCTCCCTCTACACGTCTTCTTTCATCTATATCTCACCTAACCCCTGAAATCCCACCTACTCCTTAAAGGGCTATGCCACATTTAATCACTCTACATCCCTCCCCTTAAGCTAGTGATTAACAACTGAGCATTCAAACATAACGTTTAAAGTGAGAACAGCATGACATGAAACCGCATCATTGCAAAAGAAAAGCAGAAGAATCTGTCCTTACCTAGTAAAGTAATCCTTATTATGTGGGTTGGGGCGACTGACCCTCTCTAAACACGTCACTAAAGACTGGGCAGTGGGGGAAGCAGTGGCAGATCCTTCACTCTGAAATGTCAACAGTGCAGATGATTGGGGGTTGTAGGGGTGAAAAATTTGCCAAAAGAACATAATAATAATATAATTATATTCAGAAGCAGGGCCCTGTACAATGGCCAGTTTGTCGAAATCCCGAGATGTCTGCATTCTAACTGTCTGACCCCGTTGTAAAGACGGGAAGGTGTGGGCTTTGCAATCATAGCCTGCTTTGCTCTCGTCTCTCCTTCAGGTCAACACAGCCTTGATATCACAGCATAGAGATCGCTTAAGCCTGTCTTTCAGCTCTGGAAGAAAAGCTCTTGTACGTCTGGAGAAGAGGAGCTGTTTTAAGTGATGGAGCTAATCAACAGTACTTTGCAAAATGGTTCCATTTACCACAATTGTTGCACTGTTTCTGGAAAGCAGAGCACCTTAATTTGTCAGGGATGTGGTATCTGTTAGTTTATGCAGCGATCTTGCAAAACACGTACATCAGCCTCATGTTTTAGTTCTTTCGTGCTCTTCTCGGACTGTTCATGTAATAAACATATATTGACTGCTGAGTCCAGCATGAGCTTTTTTTTCACTTTCAATTCCACAAACGATGTAGTTGTATATTAGCTTATCATTTAAAGTTCCATAGTCACATTTTTTTTGCCAGTATTTTGAGTGTGAAAACATACGATTAAATAGACTCACCAGGCTTTTGATTGGTGGTGTTGAAGACATGTATGTCCATTATTATATTCATTGTGGGCAAGCAGAGTTTAGCAAACTTTTGCAGTAATACATTAGGATCTTCCTCAGAGAATGTGAAAGCCTCAGATTTTTTCACCGTGTCGGGCTAAATTCTGCAGAGTATATGCATGCACTTTATTTGATTTGTCTGACAGACCAGCATTGCAATATATTCACCATTCCATTTTAAATTTGCTCCAGCTGTGAGCTATATGCTCGTCGAAAATTAGCGAATCAATAAGACTGAGTCCTTGAGCCATGTTGTATCACTTCTGACACCATGTAAATTGTTTCAAGGACAGACACAACACCAAAACAGTTTGTGTAACAGAACTGTCCTGACCTACCTAACTTTAAATTTTAACAATCCCTGAGAAATGCCAGGGATTCACCAAAACTGGCCCTGGAGGAGTGGAGACACTGGCTGGAGGGGGGCCACACACCCATTTACCGTCGTAACTGATCACAAAAACCTCCAGTATCTCCGCGAGGGCAAGAGACTGAACCCCCGGCAAGCAAGATGGACCTACATCCCCCTGGAGTGTCAACAATCCCTACTGAGAGCAATACACGAAGTCCCTGGCTCGGGGCACCCGGGCAGAAGGCAGACCATCCACTTGGCTCGAACTTGGTACTGGTGGCCAGGAATGAGCAAAGCAGTCATGGAATTCATCCAGGGATGCAGCATCTGTGCCATTTGAAAGACCCCCCCCCCACCGGCACTTGCCCGTGTGAAACTAGTCCCCCTGCCTACTCCCCAACTCCCTGTGGTAGCGTATCAGCATCGACTTTCTGACGAACTTGCCATGATCAGAAGGATGTACCTGTGTTCTGCTGGTTGTGGAATGGTTCTCCAAGGCCTGCTGCTTCGTCCCCCTTTAAGGCCTCCCCTTGGCCCTGAAAACTGCAGAATCTCTCTCCAGCAGGTCTTCCGTAACTTCGGTCTTCCAGAAGAGATGTCTGACCGTGGCAGTTCACCTCACATGTCTGTACGGCGTTCTTTTAACTACTGGGAGTCACACTCAATCTGTCGTCCGGTTACTACCCCAATCTAACGGACAAACCAAGCGGAGGATACAGGAACTGGCAAGGTACTTGAGGACTTATTCCCACCAGGACCAGGTAGAGTTGAGCCGATTTCTACTCTGGGTGGAGTATGGGCAGAACTCCTTGCACCAGGCCGCTACCGGACTCACGCCTTTTCAGTGCATGCTAGGGTTCCAACCCCCGTTGTTTTCTTGGTCCGATGATCCTTCCTACATGCCCGGGGTAGACCACTGGTTCCGGAAGAGTTTCAAAGTATGGGAGACCGCACATACACAGGTGTGCCAGAAATTGAGCCCCAGGTTCATTGGGCCCTTCAGGATCGAGAGGCAAATCAATGAGGCGGCTTATCAGCTGGAACCCCCCCCCCAGTACCAAATCAATCCCACGTGTCGCTTTTGAAGCCATACACCCCATTAACCACTCTACGCCCCCGCCGGAGGTGCTTAACCTGCCCTCGGTCTATTTGGTGCGGGAGGTGCTGAACTCTCATTGTCAGGGTAGGAGCCTGGAATACCTGGTGGACTGGGAGGGCTATGGCCCCAAAGAACAGTCGTGGGTGTCCAGGCAGGACATACTAGATCCAGTGCTCCTGGAGGAGTTCCATGCAGTCCATCCGCTTTCTCCTGCGCCCCGGGGTCGGGGCGTAGGGAGCCACCCCTGGGTGAGGGAGTACTGTCAGGTAACCACCAGCCACACCTTCACCAGACCCACCTGTCACTCCAAGTAGCTCTCCATCATACTAACTACCTGCACCTGGCACTCATCAGCCTACACCCTACTTAAGTTCCGTTCTCCCTCCAAGTCATCATCCGTTCTACAGTTTAGGCTGCAGAACATTGTCGGACAACTCAAGCCACGGATTACCTGCCTTACGTTGGATTGTTACCTTTTTCAGGACTTTGCATGTTCTACGGACTTAGCCTCACATTGAGTTTACCAGGTTTAGCTGGACCTTCATGTACTGTTTTGTTTGCCATTTCTTCCCTTTTGCATTACCATTCATTTAAACCTACATTCTGCTGAACTCCAGTTTTTGGCACGTTCTTCCGCCTGACAAGAAAAGTAGGCTACATACAAATTTTAGATATTTTTGGAAAGGAGACACTTTGAGCTTTACTGTCAAATAAAGTTGATATTGCTCAAAAAGATGTTATAGATGATGAAGTGCCATGGATATAAATTTCCTTTGTTGAGCATTATTTTTATTTAATGTATAAATACATGAAATCAGTCCCGAAGCAATCAAGAAAAGTACTGGGTTGTAAAGCCACATGTCTGAGTTTATATTTCAAATTTTATGAAGACTTTAATGACAGATGAGATTCTTACAATCATTTATCTGAGAATATTTTTGATCATTTTTTCCCTCCACCGTTTGAGAGCCACCTACTAAACTCAGGTGGCCATTCATACTCTATTCATACAGTCTGGATATTAATTAATGGCTGACCATTAAAATCTATTGTTATACATGTTTGGCTATTGATATTGGTTTGGCAGTAATTGTTAATTGCCAGGCAGCCAGACAAGCTATTGTTTTACAGTCATGGCCATTCATATTGATGTCTAGCCAGATTTTCCATCCCCATGCAGTTCTCCAAGTCGCTGTTGTTACTCCACCCGCAAGAATATTTTCCTTATCGCTGCTTTGTGGAAATCTCAGATTAAAAAATCTTGTTGACTGTCCAATTTTTATTTATTTTTTAACCAAGCCCAGTTAGCATGAGCTGGAAACAGCTGTTTGTGCAGATCAAGAACTGTATCCACTTCCTGGTGAATCACAGTGTATGTAATACACTCTTTGACCACTAAGAGATTCAAAAGACTAATAAAACTAAGAACTCACCCAAGTGGGGAATAAAATCCTCCTATATACAGTGGAACCTCGGGTTACGAACGCCCTGGCATATGTATAATTCAGGTTACGAATCGCAGTTCATCAAAATTTTTGCCCCTGGTTACAAACAATATTTCGGGATACGAACGTCGCTCACCAAAAAATCGCAGGCAAGTTGGTTGTTTTTGCTCTATCCACACAGCTCGTCAAATCAGTTAGCATCCTGTGTCCCTAGCGAGAGCATCGTGTTACTTATCCGCTTGAACTTTTCCCGGCAGCAGCGTAACAACTCGTTAGTTGATGCTCATGGAATGATGAGATGGACAACATTAGCCGATGCATAACCACTTTACTTGTTTTATGAAGATGGATTAGCAGGGTTACAGTCTTTTTCGAAGTACAATACCCATAATGAATTTCACTCTGGACTTCAATACCAACTGAGAGCAGCCTTAAAGAAACAGCTCTCATTTTCCCTCTAATGCAACAATTGTCTCAGCGTTCGTGTTAATAACACTGTCTTTAATATTCTATATTATAATATATAATAATATATAAATAATATAATATAAAAAGATTCTCCTTCCAAACAATGACTCTCCCTCCTCCCCCTTCTACGAACGTCGTCTCCTGCAGCGAGTCTTCTCAAAGGGAAAGTACCCGGGAAAGATGTTTTTCTCTTTTGTATGTTTTTATGTGGTATGATTTTAATATAACATGTTAAAAGTAAATAATATTTGTGAATATTGGCTTTTTTTTAATTTAATTAATATTTTTGGTTGTCCAGAATGAATTACAGAAGTTTCTGTTCATTATTATGGGGAAATTTGTATCGGGATACAACCTTTTCAGGTTACGAATAAAATAAATCCACTGTACAGTATTGTTAAAATCCTGCACTCATTAGCTAAATTTTCCCTCAATCATTTTGTTTCCATAATGCTTTTGTTTACATAATGTGGTGCCTAAAAGAACGTCACAGCACCTGCCTATAGAATGTATACTAAAATTACAAGATTACAAGAGAGTACAAGATTCTTGCTCTTTTACTGTTTTTATTTTTTTGAGGGGGGTTGTCTTGTTTGTTTTTTTAAAACGATATTTTGCCAGCCATATTTGGTTTTCAAAACCAAGGTGTCTTTTTATATGCAAAAGTTATTCTGAAACATATACAAACAATAAACCAATCGAAGTACTGTGACTTAAACAAAAGAATATCTATCTAAATTACAACACTATTGTTTGGTTGGAGCAAAAATGCTTTACAGCATGTTGTTCAGTGGACCCATATCTTTCCAAATAAACTGGGATTTGCAGCAGTGGATGTGTTTTGTGGCTCGTTATTACAATAATTGTGTAAGTACTGCATTTCTTTTATGCATGTTGTTTGTGTGTACTGGTTACACACATTCAGCAAATACATTCGTTATACGTTTTCATTGAAACAGTCAACTAAAATCCCTGCTTGAGGCTTAGACTTTTAGAATGATTTATAGTTAGTCATGGAAACTCTTGTCCCTTTTTATTTAATCTATTGTTAAACATTAACACCTCCAAACAATGCGATATCAGTCATGCTGGCACAGAGCTAAAGGCTAAGGGGCTCGCAACAGCTCGAGCATTGTTTGCCTTTCACGCTCCTGCACACCAAATCTGGAACTACTGACCATTAAATGCCGGCCCTTTTATCTACCTCGGGAATTCAGCTCAGTCATAGTCAGTGCCGTTTATATTCCACTTCAAGCAGACACAGACACTGGGATATGGAATTTACACGAGACAATAACGCTACACCAGACACAGCACAGCTCATTGTGTTGGGAGACTTTAATAGTGCCAAACACTACTGAACTTTCAGCAGCACACCACTTGCCTGACCAGGGGCAAAAGGACACTGGACCACTGCTACACACCATTCAAGAACAGCTACAAGGAGAAATCGGACCATGTCTCAATCTTCCTCATGCCTGTATACAAACAAAGGCTGAAACAGAAAGCTCTGGTTCAGAGGCAGGTCACGTGCTGGACTGACCAAATGGTGGCTGCTGTGCAGGATGCTTTAGATGATGCAGACTGGGACATGTTCAGGTGCAGCTCTGATGACATCAACATGTTTACAGAAGCAGTTGTGGGATTCATTTAGAAACTGAGCCACAATGGGTGTTCAGGACATTTTAAGGTCCCCTATACAGACCCATCAATGGTGGAATGGCCAAATCCAGGCATGAACTTTTGAGAAGGAAAACCTTTGTCTCCGTTCATGGCCTGCTTGCATGTGGGACGAATAAAGGTTTATCTTATCTTATCTTATCTTATCTTATCTTATCTTATCTTATCTTATCTTTATGGCTGGTTTGAAGAACTGATGAAGTTTTATCCAAAGTATTAAAAGCAGTACAGTGTACTTTACAACCATATACCATACACAATTGTTTAACTAAATAGAGAGCAGATCATTTTGATATTAAAGATAAAAGTAAAAGACAGCATTTAGGAGGAGATACATTGATACACCTTGACATAAGCCTGTAAAGTGTAACTAATGTCTATACAAAATTGTAGCTAGGATGATGTGATTAAGGGGTAATACATACACTCAAAAAAATATTTAGGCCTAATAAATAAGATTTATGTAATTTGATTGCATATAAATTTTCATCCATTTGGATTACGTATTTTTAATGTAAACGTATTAATAAACTTAATGTGATAAATATATGTAAGTCCTATATAAATAAAACAAGTAACAATTAGATTCATGTGATATTTTCAATTAATCCAATTTATTTTTAATAAATAAGAAATGGGTTTATGTGTTATTATGTAATAAACCTATTTTACTTAAAATGCATCACATTTGAGTAATTTGTATTAATAAACCCCATGTATTTTAAAATCATATTTATAAATTTGTATTTACTTATACATCACCATTTCCCCTCCCCAATCACAATATACAACACAAAAAAGAATGGCCAGAGGGTCACTTCATTTCACATTTTTATTTTAGAAATAACAAGCACAAAAGGCAGCAAAAAGAGGAGCTAGCAAGACAGTCTGTGCTCACTGATACTGTGTTGTGTGCAACCTCAACAAAAAATAAAGTACTTTCATTCTTTACTTAACACACCAAGGTTAATTGCACTACTTTAATTATTTATTTCTTTTTTTTGCCACAATAATCTAATTTTGGCAGGTCATCTATATCACTATCTGCATCTAACGGAGGTACAAAATCTATGTCCACAGAAGATGAGGGGCTATCATCTACAGTACTACCAGATTCGTCTGACTGAGCAGCGAGTTTAACAACACCTGCCTTAAAATCGTTTTTTACATTATTATATAGAGTGTAGGGATTATGTTCACAATTTTTATGCGAGTGAAATGTTCCATATATGTTTGTCTCAAACGTACATCCTTCAAACATACAAGTTACGTTTTCATACTGCCTAAGATGTTGATTTACATGAGCAAAGTATTCCTTTTCAGTTAAAATTTCCTTACATGCACACGTCTGTAGTTAGATGTATTGATTCTTCTATGTATTAAAAAACAATCTTTGTAGCATACATACAAGGTCTAGGAGGTTGTCCCACCATTTAGATGTAAGAAAAGATGCTTGATGTATCTGAAAAGGAAAAAAATGGTTTTAGTTAGAAACAAAAGCATACTTTTGATTATGAAATTACAAAGCAAGCATTATATTTTTAGAGAATTATTAGAATAGTACTGTCATTTACTAAATGCAGTAGTTTATAACTGTCTTTATTTGCCGTCAAACGTTAAACCACAGAACAAGAGCAGACCAACAGCAAAAGACACAGATGGGGTAAAACCATGGTTCACATAGAACACCTGACCAACTGGCAACTGTTGGAAGTTATCCATGTACGATTTAAATACATTTAAAATTGCAGTTGGTTTAGTAATTTTTTAATGACACATCGCTATTTTAATCTTTAAACAGTTAACACCTAAAACCATTTTTTCCTCTCGGATTTAACTTAAGCTATGCACGTGGCCAAAGTTCTAAGTTATGTTATTCAGGTCAGAAATGCGGAAATTAATATAACGTTAAATCAAAAATAAATACGCATCCCAGTTACTTTTAATTATACTGTCTAGCTGAAAAAAGTAGCTTAAGGGGAAAGTAGATAAAGTTAGATTTTATAAGAACCATGTGCAAGTTAGTTAGCTAACATAAGTGGAATAAATGCAAATTGATAGTCAGTGCATTGATACAGTTTAATACGATATCAACAGCAGTAATAACACACATATATATTGAAAGCAGTCAACTTTTATACGATGAATACATATGTAACTTGCCTTGCAATCAGGTTGATCCAAGAAAATGATCCGATGTAAGATGGCGAGGAGAACGGTGTTTTTTCAACTGCCTCTGCCGAGCGCGGGTTGCTGCTTTTTTTTTTTTTCTTTTCATGTGCATTGCCATAGACATGTGTATGTGCAGTACCGCTCCCTACCGACTGGAGTATGGATAATTTCCGCCTCTAAACAATTCCATTGCCCATAAATTATATGCAAACCAATCTCATAAAATATAACTTATAGGATCTGGCTCGTTCCACAGCTAGATATATTTAAACCATATTCATAATTGTTAACTGATTAAATCGAATAGTTTTCAGAATGAACCAATTTACATGGATTCTAAGCAATTTGACTACATACATTTTTAAAATATTATTATTTAAATAAAATCAAAAGGATGCAAATACATAATTATAAACTATGCCATGATTCATTTTTTTCAGTGTACAACACATGGATGTATGTGCTTGTGTGTGAGGGGGGCACCTCACATCCAGACGTACTAGAGCCGAGTCCAGCATGGCGTGAGCTGCCTTATCATTGGAAAGTGCTTTGAAATTAGACATAAAACCCCCCAATATAACTGAAGGGGTTTATACCCCTTCTGTAATTGATATGCAGATGTTAAGGGTTAAACTGGGTGTCTGGGACATGAGATCCAACTAATCAACAAATGATTGTATGCAGACGCTACAATTGCATTTGTTTATGCAAAATGGTTATGGTTTTTACATCCAGAAATTGGTGTCTCTGAGCACAGTTCACCGTGTCATCCACAAATGCTGCTTAAAGCTTTATTATGTAAAAAAGCAAACTAAGAAATGCAACATTTTTCTTAAAATGAAATTATTATAAATAGTATTTCCTCGCATATTTCAAGAACAGAAACTTCATTCTTTACTTTTAGTTCAACTTAGTGTGACCCCCACTTTCTCTATTAAACCTGAACAGGTTTGTGATATGAACTTTGTACTTCTTTCATTTACAAAGTAGCATATCTGAACAAATGTTGGAAGAGGCTCTCATTCATCAAGACAGATGAAAGGTCAGATAAAGGAATGAGTTATTGGGAGTTTTTAAACCAGTCTTTTTGAACTGAATAATGACCATTAACACTCATCCCTTGCAACAGAGGTGGGAGACTCGTGTCATATGACTTGACTCGAGTCAGATTCGAGTCACAATTTTCTGGACTTGAGACTTACTTGACTAGATCTCTGAAAAGACTCGACTTGACTTTAGACTTGCTCCTTGTGACTTTAGACTTGACTCGGACTTGTGCCTATTTACTTGAAATGACTTGTGGAAAATATTTTTTTTCAATTATTGTGATTTTTTTTATATATTTAAGAAAGGACTATATATTTTCCAATAAATCGGCGAACCCAATCCACTCTACCGCATGCGTAAAACGCTAGACGCTATCCGGAAGCCGCTTGCCGCCTGCCAAAACAGCAGATTCCTCCGCGGACAAGACAACATGTACACCACAACAACACCAGCCCCACCCCCGAGGATAATAAAGTTCGGGTTTAGAGATTACGCGTACATGGCCAGTTTGATTTTTTGCAAATTCAATTCACTGTAATTTGCCTTCACATTGGCATTATTTTAAACTGTCCAAACATCACAGTTTAACATTGAAGTGGTCAAGGGTTAAAGTTGTTATGGCCAAATACATAACTCTGGTTTGATGTACGGTAAATATCTCGATAAATACTGAGGCATGACCTGATAGTTTTATTTTTTTTACATTATTAAAGATATTAGAAAATTAATGAAAAGCCCTAGAGTAACATGATCATAATAGTTTGTGGATAACTCTTAACAGAGCAAACAATGTTGGGTTCATCACCTTTTAAAAACCACTGCCTCACTTGTACAGTAAGATATATATTTTTTTATATTGATATTCTACTTTGAGTATGCAACCCATTGTTTGGTGTCTGATGAGATGACAGAGTATACTTTACAATTATAGGTATTATTATTACTATATGTTGAGATGGGGACATGTGACTGTTCACTCCATGTTTACACAGATACATCAGGGTATTCATAGATAGAAATGATCCAGTTTAACAACTGTAGTTCTGACTCCTCCTGAGAAGGGAACATCAGCAATTCTTGTTTACTTGTTCATTTAATTTATTTTTATTCAAGAGCATTTAAAGTGCTTTTTAACGATATTTTATTACACACAAGTTAATTTATTTATTAACCCATCACCAGCCCTCTGTGTCTAAATAAGTAATAAAAGTCCCTGAGTTAAAAAATGTGTCAAACAAATCTGTGTGCGACTTGGTATGACTTGATGACTAAGTTGGGACTTGACTTGACTTGACAAAGAGTATGACTTGACTTGACTTGACTCTTACAACAGAATGACTTGACTTGACTTTGACTTGCAATGTTAAGACTTGGACTTGACTTGAGAATTTCATTTGGTGACTTACTCCCACCTCTGCCTTGCAATGTTGAAAAGTCTATCACAAAGTCAATGGCTAATTGGGAAGATCGACATTGGGGATTGGTTTACAGAATGGCAACTCTGGGGAAAATAGAAGCAGTCATAAATGCCCTCTTTAGGTGGGAGGAAGCTTGATCTGCAGCTGGGATTTACTTTAATTTCCATGACTTGTTTTCGAACATTGAAGTGTGTGTTTTGCTTCATTGATTTGCTTGTAGAAATAAACAAAAGACAAGAAATCTCTAAAAGTACTATACTTTAAGAGTAGGATATGGTCCTTTAGTGCAAGCTCTATTCCAAAGCAGTCATGTCTTTTGACTGCAATACTTTTATGTAAAGTGAGTGTATTATACACTAATAAGTCATAACACAGTTAAGGCTAGCCTGTCCGTTCTGGACACACAGAACATGCTTTGTAGTTTATATTGCAGAAAACATTAATTTTATATGACAGAAAGGTGTCGTAACACACAGCATTACACAAGCATCACAGCTTGCTGTGGACCAGTCACAGTGCAGACCAGTCTCAGTGCCCATCCTGACCTGTGTCCACTGCTAAAAGTGTTTACAATGGAAATTACATTGCCTAATGAGTCACATTCTTTTACATTACGTGGACATACAGGTAAGCGTGCATTGCATGCTGCACTAGATCAGGGTGTCTGCAAAAATATCAAACATAAATGTAAGGTACCACAGAATATTTTTCAGAAGCCTTGAGAAGTCCATGCCTCAAAGGGTCAAAGTAGTTTCATTGGCTCAAGAGGGACCTACACAGAATTAGGCATTACATTAATTGTTATGGCTATATATAATATATATATAATATGTAAGTATATTATTAATATACAGTGAGGCAAAAAGTATTTAGTCAGCCACCAATTGTGCAAGTTCTCCCACTTAAAAAGATGAGAGGGGCTTGTAATTTTCATCAAAGGTACACTTCAACTATGAGAAATGGAATGAGAAAAAAAATCCCGAAAATCACATTGTCTGATTTATAAAGAACTTATTTGCAAATTTTGATGAAAAATAAGTACAGTGGGACCCGGTTTTGTCGCCGGCCTAGGGGACGCCAAAAAGCGTAGAGATAACTGATGATCGAGAGAAACAAAAACCAATATGGTGCCAATATATTAACGTGCTTGAAATTTCTTTATGTACATGATGTGCGTTATTAAATGAGAATGTACATGCACGTGTTTTTGGAGGTTTTTTTACACAACAGCATTGCCGCAAATTGTTTGATGAAGGCATACTATAAAAGTGTACATACATGTTTGCTAACTGTCAGGAAACCACCTGTAAAACCTCCACCTTCTCTGAAGCTCCCAGCTTCAATCGCACACATTTAGCACTCATCACCGCCTCCTATTTAAACACCTCACTTCCACACGCTCACTGTCCATAATTGTTGGTATATGTTGGTTCATGGCGGTCGTTGTTATCGCGTATGCGTGTCCCGGTATGTGCCTTGCCACTCGGACTCTGCACTCTCTCAACGGCTGCGCTTTTGTTCCCAAAGCGCATCCCGGATTCCCCCGATCCTGCCATTGTTGATTCTATGCTTTTGGTGCTCATCCCACATTCTCCTGTGTGCTGTTCAGCGCCGTGCTTCTACCAAGCACACCCGTGGATTATATATACAGACTGCCTCTTTTCGGTTTGGGACTTGGTGGACCGTGCTCCCAGAGCGCACCACCGGATTAATCACTTTCAAGGCGAGTGTTTGTGTTTGGCTTTGCCCTGTGTTGCGATAAACTGTTTTGCTTTCACTTCGGCTTTCGCCTCCTGTTCATCGCATAACATTTAACAACAAAAGGCATATGTGCACCAAATAACAGCAGAGATTTACCAGTATACAATACAAACCACTGTCGATTCTCGATACAAACCTTTATTATATTCACCAACATTATAAACACAAAGATCGCTCACAAAATCACTAAAAACGTGCAGGGTATAGTTCGTTTTTACAAAAAGCTAACCAGTGTCAACATTAAATTCTCGAGTCATTTTACTCTGACACACAGCTCTAAAAAGTATTCTAAACCTGTAGCATCTGTAAGGCTTGATTTTTCCGCCACTTCAGCGAGTTCTTCTGCGGCTGCACAGCCCCAATCGAGATAACTGACGTTAAGTTTAGTAAATTTCTTAAACGTTAAGTAAATTTCCCCCCCTTGTGCTCGAGATATTAGGGTTAGGCGACATAAAAGAATCGACATAACCGATTAGAAAATGCTAAAACAAAGCGAGCATTTGGTGGTTCCTACATAGGGTTGGCTAGTTAACCGAGGTCAAGATAAGTGGGTTCGACTGTATTTGGTCGATAACAAAAGTTCACCCAAATACTTTGTAATATACCCTTTGTTGGCAATGAACATTTTCTGAAGTCTCCACTAGGTTTTTACACACTGTTGCTGGTAGTTTGGCCCATTCCTCCATGCAGATCTCCTGTAGAGCAGTGATGTTTTGGGGCTGTCACTGGGCAACACAATTTTTCAACTCCCTCCAAAGATTTTCTAGGGGGTTAAGATCTGGAGACTGGCTAGGCCACAACAGGACCTTGAAATGCTTCTTACGAAGCCACTTCTTCGTTGCCCCGGCAGTGTGTTTGGGATCATTGTCATGCTGAAAGACCCAGCCACGTTTCATTTTCAACGCCCTTGCTAATGGAAGGAGGTTTTCACTCAAAATCTCACGCTACATGGCCCCGTTCACTCTTTCCTTTACACGGATTAGTTGTCCTGGTCCTTTTGCAGTAAAACAGCCCCAAAGCATGATGTTTCCAACCCCATGATTCACAGTAGGTATAGTGTTCTTTGGATGCAACTCAGCTTTCTTTCTCCTCCAAACATGACAATTCGAGTTTTTACCAAGAAGTTCTATTTTGGTTTCATCTGACCATATGACATTCTCCCAATCCTCTTCTGGATCATCCAAATGCTCTCTAGCAAACTTCAGATGGGCCCGGACTGGCTTAAGCAGGGGGACACGTCTGGCACTGCAGGATTTAAGTCCCTGGCAGCATAATGCGTTACTGATGGGAGCCTTTGTTACTTTGGTCCCAGCTCTCTGCAGGCCATTCACTAGGTCCTCCGTGCAGTTCTGGGATTTTTGCTCACCGTTCTTGTGATCATTTTGACTCCACGGGGTGAGATCTTGCGTGGAGCCCCAGAGTAAGATTATCAGTGGTCTTGTATGTCTTTCATTTTCTAATAATTGCTCCAACAGTTGATTTTTTCACACCAAGCTGCTTACCTATTGGAGATTCAGTCTTCCCGCTACTACTTTGTAAAAACCCCTTTTTTCACCAACCTGGGGTTTTGCTTTAGTCACTCTGCAACCGTGACAGAAAAACTGACCTACCAAACAGAAGGAGTAAAGAAAGAACCATGCAGCCTTACCGATGGAGTCAGATCCTCAGCCGGGTGCAAACGTGGAGCTTCTTCGGGAGCTCATCGGAGTGCTCCAGGCTGCGGTCGCTGCTAACCCGGTCCACCGGGCTCCACCTCCGGCGCCTCCACCGCCTTCCAACAACCCGATGGCTCTCTCAAACTCCTTCTCCAGGGATGCGGCTGAATCCCGTGGCTTTCTACTCCAGGTAGAGCTATTCATTGCCATGCAGCCACACCGCTTCCTGCATCTGGGACTATCCCTGAACCCATGCAGTTGTTGTTCCAACGGCTGTCTGAGAGAGAGAGAGAGAGAGAGAGAGAGAGAGAGAGACACCAAACCACCAGGGCCTGTCCGTACTGTGGCAATCTGGGTCATTCCCTTCTGCAGTGCATTTGACCCCAATGCGCTGAGGTGAGCAATATCGCCTTTCCCTCTGAGATTTCTCATTTAGCCACACTTTCTGTGACTCTTCTGCATGCCTAGACCAGCTCCAGCTACGCCGGGATCTGGCCGTCCAGACCATCCAAGGACGCCCGCTTGGACAGGGCTGGATTAAATACTGCGCTCCCATCATCACCCTCCAGGTCGGTCTATTTCATCAAGAACGTATACAGTTCATGGTCCTGGAGGACTCCACAGTAAACATCATCCTGGGGCATCCATGGCTGATTGAACACTCACCTCGGTGTTCCTGGAGCCCTTGTGACGTCCTTGAATGGAGTCCCTGGTGCCATGAACACTGTTTCCATGGTCTTCCCACTCCACTCAACAAAAGGGTGCCCTCAAGTCAAGTCAAGTCAAGTCAAGTGGCTTTTATTGTCATTTTTACTATACACAGTGGTACACAGTACACAGTAAAAACGAAACAACGTTCCTCCAGAACCCTGGTGCTACACTAAACAACAAAACAACATAAAGTGCATTGAGTGCAGCCTGGTGCAAACAGTGGAAACAAAAGAACAGTACAGACAGACAGAGTGCGGACAGACAACACAAGACAAGACAAAAGACAAGAACCAAGTATAGCGCCGACTAGTAAACCTACTGTATACTTAAGCATACAATACTGTGTGAGGTGAAATGTAAAAACTATACAGAGGAAAAAGTACAAACAGAACAAAACAATGTAGTGCAAAAAAAAAACAGCAGCAAGGAGGTGCAAAGACAGCATGTAAACATTCTATTGTGGTATTAAAGGTGCAAAAACAGCATGTAAACATTGTAAATAACATAGTATAAATAATAATAAATATATAAATGGTGGTGGAGTGGGTTGAGATGAGTGATGATTGTGTTTAGTCCAGGTTGTACAGTTCAGTAACAGTAACACACAGTGAGTGTGTGTGTGTGCGTGTGTAAGTGAGTGTGTGTGAGTTCTGTTCAGTTCTTTGTGTTGAGAAGCCTGATGGCTTGTGGAAAGAAACTGTTACACAGTCTTGTTGTGACGGCCCGAATGCTTCGGAACCGTTTTCCTGATGGTAGGAGGGTGAAGTATGTGTGTGAGGGGTGTGTGTGATCGTCCACAATGCTGTGTGCTTTGCGGATGCAGCGTGTGGTGTAAATGTCCATGATAGAGGGGAGAGAGACTCCGATGATCTTCTCAGCTGTCCTCACTATCCTCTGTAGGGTCTTGCGATCCGAGACGGTGCAATTCCCAAACCAGGCAGTGATGCAGCTGCTCAGGATGCTCTCAATGGTCCCTCTGTAGAACATGGACAGGATGGGGGGAGGGAGGTGGGCTTTCCTCAGCCTTCTCAGGAAGTAGAGACGCTGCTGGGCTTTCTTGGTGATGGAGCTGGTGTTAAGTGACCAGGTGAGGTTGTCTGCCAGATGAACACCAAGGAATTTGGTGCTCTTGACAATCTCCACAGAGGATCCATCGATAATCACTGGAGATAGGTCGCTCTGTGCTCTCCTGAAGTCCACAACCATCTCTTTCGTTTTGTCCACGTTCAGAGACAGGTTGTTTGCTCCACACCAGGCTGTTAGCCGTTGCACCTCCTCTCTGTATGCTGACTCGTCGTTCCTGCTGATTAGACCCACCACGGTCGTGTCATCAGCGAACTTGATGATATGATTCGAGCTGTGCGTTGGTGCACAGTCGTGAGTCAGCAGAGTGAACAGCAGTGGACTGAGCACACAGCCTTGAGGGGCTCCAGTGCTCAGTGTGGTGGTGCTGGAGATGCTGTTCCCGATCCGGACTGCCTGAGGTCTCCCAGTCAGGAAATCCAGGATCCAGTTGCAGAGAGAGGTGTTCAGGCCCAGAAGGTTCAGCTTCTCGATCAGGTGCTGGGGAATGATTGTGTTGAATGCTGAACTGAAATCAATGAACAGCATTCGTACATATGAGTCCTTGTTGTCCAGGTGGGTGAGGGCCAGGTGGAGGGTTGTGGAGATGGCATCGTCCGTGGAACGGTTTGGACGATACGCAAACTGCATGGGGTCCAGGGAGGGTGGAAGCTGTGTCTTGATGTGCCTCATGACAAGCCTCTCGAAGCACTTCATCACAATGGGTGTGAGCGCGACGGGACGATAGTCATTGAGGCAGGAGACAGTCGATTTCTTTGGCACAGGAACGATGGTCGTTGTCTTGAGGCACGTGGGAACAATGTTACTGCTCAGGGAGATGTTGAAGATGTCAGTGAAGACATCTGCTAGTTGTTCTGCACACTCCCTGAGCACTCTGCCGGGAATGTTGTCAGGTCCAGCAGACTTCCGTGGGTTAACTCTGCATAGAGTTTTCCTCACTTCAGCTGTGGTTAGACAGAGCACCTGGTCAGTGGGAGGAGGGATGGTCTTCCTCGCCACCACATTGTTCTGTACCTCAAACCGGGCGTAGAAGTCGTTCAGCGCATCTGGGAGGGAGGCGTCACGGTCACAAGCAGGTGATGTGGTCTTGTAATTCGTGATCGCCTGAATGCCCTGCCAAATGCGCCGAGTGTCTCCACTGTCCTGGAAGTGGTCGTGGATTTTCTTCGCGTGCGCGCGCTTCGCCTCTCTGATAGTACGAGACAGTTTGGCCCTTGCTGTTTTTAAGGCCGCCTTGTCCCCTGATCTGAAGGCAGAGTCTCTTTGTTTTAACAGCGCACGCACATTTGCAGTCATCCACGGCTTCTGGTTGGAGCGTGTAGTGATGGTCTTGGAGATGGTCACATCTTCAACGCACTTGCTGATGTAGCAGGTCACTGATGATGTGTACTCCTCCAAGTTGATGGAATCGCCGTAAGTTGCAGCCTCTCTAAACATGTCCCAGTCAGTGCACTCAAAACAGTCCTGAAGAGCAGAAGTAGCTCCTTCTGGCCAGGTTTTTACCTGTTTCAGAACCGGTTTAGAGCGTCTGATGAGCGGTCTGTATGCTGGAATTAACATAACAGAGCTGTGGTCTGAGTATCCGAGATGGGGGCGGGGCTCTGCCCGATACGCGCCGGGGATGTTTGTATAAACAAGATCCAGCGTGTTCGCTTCTCTCGTTGCAAAGTCCACATGCGGCTGTAGTCCAGTTTATTATCCAGGGAGCAGACGTTTGAAAGAAAAAATGGACGGGATAGCCAGCCGGCTAGGGTTAGCATTTAGCCTAGCACGGACACCCGCCCGCTTGCTGCGCTTCCGCTTCCTCGAACAGCGCTTTCGAGGTCTCCTCTCCCGGCCACCGGCATCAGTTAACACCGAGGGCTGGGGGCCTGGTCTTTGTGGCCGAGGTCGCAGCAAGCCGAGGTCGCGAAGGTTGTTGATAAGGTCATCATGCAGATTGTTGGTTGCATGATGCCTGTACTGTAACAGTGTCTGGTGGTCGTACACATGAACACAGCTGACTCTGGTGTCCATGTATTGTGGAAGGTCGGGCTAAATATGGTGAAAGCACCATTTTTGGATCCGGAGAGGCCGCTGCGAGCTACTGCCTCGCCACCATCTTGGATAAAAAAAAAAAAATCCAATTTTGGTTTGCCTCAAGGGCAAACCAAAAGAATTGCCCTGGACGTCTGAGGCAGAAGAGTCATTCCGGGAGCTCCGGGATTGGTTCTGCGCAGCTCCACTTCTCAATCACCCGAACCCTGAACGTCCCTATGTTGTGGAGGTGGACGCGTCATCCACCGGGGTCGGGGCTACCCTCTTCCAGTACTCCGGGAGCCCCGCTCGACTTCACCCCTGTGCCTACTTCTCGAAGAAACTGTCCCCCGCCGAACAGAACTATGACATAGGGAACCGGGAACTCCTCGCTATTAAGCTGGCACTTGAGGAGTGGAGACACTGGCTAGAGGGAGCAAAACATTCGTTCGTGGTGTTCACGGACCACAAGAACCTGCAATACCTCAGAGAGGCCAAGAGGCTAAACCCCCTGACAAGCCCGATGGGCCCTGTTCTTCACCCGGCTCAGCTACACCCTCACCTACCGTCCGGGGTCTAAGAACGGTAAGGCCGACGCCCTCTCCAGCGCCAAGGTCCGGATGAACCTGTGGAACCAGAACAGTTTTGGTGGCCCAACAAGCACAGGGATGTGGCACATTATGTCCAGGGCTGCCCGACCTGTGCCATGTCCAAGGTCCCGCGCCACCTACCTGTGGGTAAGCTGGTCCCGCTGATGATCCCCGAACGGCCCTGGTCCCACCTAGGCATTAACTTTGTTACGGACCTGCCACGGTCTGAAGGTCACACCTGTGTGCTTGGGCGGTGGATTGATTCTCCAAAGCCTGCCGCTTCATACCTCTCCCTGCTCTGCAAACCGCCCTGGAGACTGCCAAAGCTCTCTTACACCACATGTTCTGGAACTTCGGCCTCCCGGAAGAAATAGTGTGGGAACGCGGACCGCAGTTCACGCCATGCGTCTGGAGGGCATTCTTCCGGCTTCTTGGCGTGGCGGTCAACCTGTCGTCCGGCTACCACCCTCAATCCAACGGGCAGACAGAGAGGAAAATCCAGAGGTTAGGGCCCTACGGTCGTACTGCCATGAAGATCAGACGGAGTAGAGTCGATTCCTGCCTTGGGCGAAGTACGAGCTGAGGTTCCAGCCCCCCTAGTTCCCGTGGTCGGACGAAACATCCAACGTCCCTGCAGTTGATTACTGGTTCCGGGAGAAAGTCCAGGTTTGGAAGTCGGCCCACACCCAGCTCAGTTGAGCCCTCGATGACACACGAAGACATGCGGATGCACGTCGGCTGGAGTCTTCATCCTACCATACAGGGGACAGGGTGTGGCTTTCCATGAGGGACCTGCGGCTCCGTCTCCCGTGCAGGAAATTGAGCCCCTGATTCATTGGGCCATTCCGGGTGATTCGCCAGGTCAACGAGGTCTCCTAGCAGCTCGGCCTCCCTCCTTGGTTCCGGATTTACCCCGTGTTTCACGTGTCTCTTCTGAAGCCCTTTCGTGCACCGACTACGCCACCTCCTGAGGTTGGCTGGGACCAGGACATCCTGCCATGCCAGAGGACAGCCTGCCACGCCATCCCTCAGCTCCACACCCACACACGTAGTCTGTCCCTATCATACTAAGTATCGGCACCTGCGGCTCGTTAGCTACAGCCCTACATAAACCCCTCTTCTGCTCTCACTCACCGTCAGTTCTACTATTTCACGTAGATGAACACTGTGACCTCGCTATGCGACATTCCACTTTCCTGTGGACATCCACCGCGGCCTCTATACCTTCAGAGACCACTCTGTTCTTCCTCCCCGAAGAACCATTTTCTTTTTGTTCTGCATTTCTGTTTGTTTACCTGTTGCGCTACTACTTCATAAAAAAACCTTTCTTCACTAACCTGGGGTTTTGGTTCAGTCACTCCTCAACCGTGACAGATTTAATGTATGTCAGTAAAGAAATAAAAGTTTTTGTGTTTTTTTTTTCTGAAGTTTATGTAAATATCTGGTTTCAACTGTATATGCAGTCTCTTTTATTTATCCTTTCCTATTTGATGTGGTTAAAAAGGTTTCTAGTTTAGGTATGTAACCCTAGTTCCCTGAGGGAATGAGACGCTGCAGCAAAATGCTTTGGAAATACGCCCTAGTGTTTACGCTCTGAAAAAATGTGTGTAATCAGTCAAAAATTGGACGCTGTCTGTCACCAGTGTGGTGACGTCATGAACAGGAAGTATAAAACGCATATCGAGTGAGGCAGTGCCAGCTTCTGTAAGGGAGAAGGAAGAGCTGCAGGAATTCCAGAGGTGTAGCATAGAGACGCAGCATCTTGTTCCCTCAGGGAACTAGGGTTACATACATAACCTAGAGACGTTCCTTTTCAGGAACTTGAGCTGCATCGTACTGTTTTGTAGTGAGTGTCCAATTATGCCAGACTGACCAGTCCCTGCCTAGAGTAACACCACAAGCAGAACAGACGCCACCTGGCGGCATATGACCTCCTCGTGGATGGAGCTTTGAAGTGGAGAATGGTCTTTACCATCTAGTTGGAGAGACCAAAACCTCGGAGCTGTGCCCCCTCATGGGGGTGGGGGTGAAATATGGCAAAGGAGCTGGGAAAGGAGATCTCCTCAGAGTAATCTCCCATGGAGGGTGCTCTAGGGGAGCTACCAGGTCTGTGAACCATGGTTTGCTTGGCCACCTTGGAGCTACCAGGAGAAGACGGACTCCGTCCTTTCGAACTCTTTCCAGAACTCCTGGAAGCAACGCAACGGGAGGAGAGGCATACAAATGCAGCCTCGGCCATGCCTAAGCCATGTCGTCCAGCCCCAGTGGGGCTGGAGGAGTAAGAAAGAACCAGAGGGGACAGTGTAATGTCTCTCAAAATGAAAACAGATCCACCTGGGCTCTTCCGAATTTCTCCCAAACCTGCTCCAACACATCAGGGTGGAGCCGCCATTCCCCGGGTCTCAACCCCTGCCTTGTCAGGGTGTCTGCTGCCTCGTTCAACTGGCCCGGGATGTAAACTGCTCTCAAAGAGAGGAGTTTCCCCTGGGCCCAAAGGAGGATCTGGTGCACCAGCCTGCACAGGAGGCACGAACGCAGACCTCCTTGATGGTTGATGTAGGAGACTACTGCAGTATTGTCCATACGGACCAACATGTGGTGACATCTGAGGTCTGAGAGTGCTAGAAGCACGGCCAGATTCTCTCGGCAGTTGATGTGCCAGCATAGATGGGGCCCTTCCCACAGACCTCAGGCGGTTGAGATTTCTCAATTATTTGCTTACACAATATGAACAAGACTTGATTCATTATTAGGCAATAAAACACTAATTCTGTGTAAACTACAAAACAATTAGATATTTTTTTAAATATTTAAATATTAATTCACAGTCCAGCTAAGAAAGACTAAGCTTTTATTAGTCCTGACTTTTCTAATCATATTATTTGACTATTGGTCATGTAGCTGCAGATAAGACTTGTCCATTGAAAAGGATATTCAAACCCTTACTCATTGGCGCAATAGTATGAGGTTTTTTTTTTATTTATTAAAAGTGTACCTACCAGGAAACCATTCTGCTTTTCATCTACTATGTGGTTTGTATGCTAGGTGTTTGCTACAGTATTTTTGGTGGTTGCTACAACATAAATGTAGTTGCATGTGGCCCCCACAATATAATAAACACCCACTGTACCTTGTTTTTTCTAATAAATATGTTTTTGGTCAATATCAATTATTTGAAAGTATGCAGTAGTTTGTTAATTGTAGGTTGATGCAAATTATTTTACACAATTTATCTCAAGGATCCTGCATGATATGAGCTCCTATAAACATTTATATCCATGTTTCTTTGTCTGTATCTGTCCAGAAAGCACATACAGTATAATATTTATAGTTGCAGAAGCTGGCCAGATGCTAAAAGCTACTATTAACTCTGCTGTGTGCTTCAATTAACCTGGCTCACACCCCAGTCCCTAGACAACAACAGAACCTAAATAACATCTTAAGTACCAAGTAATTACCAAATGTATTCACCATCATCCTGATAAAAACTGAAAAGACTGAAATCGGTTAACTCCAATCCTTACTGTTTACTTGTTTTACATAATTATGGACATAAAAATTATAGCCCAGGTTGAATTAATACGTGTGGGACTGAATAATGTGTATTGTGTCTAACTGGATATGAGGTGGAAACCCAAAAAAAAATGTCTGGACATTAAGTAATGTTGGTTTAAATTGGCTTTTACTCTTTAAACCACAGCCCTCTCCAGTGGCTTCAAACATGGACCACTCATTTATATCTAGCATTAGCAGTGGCAAAAAAGAAAGGAGGGCCACCAGACAGTGAACTGAGCAACACAAAACTGTGTGTATGTGTGTTCATATACTTAGAGAGAAAATTCTTAATGACTGAATAGTGAAGGCAAACAACAGAAAGAGGATAAATAATTAACCTTTCTTTTGAGTTGTCAAAAGCTTACCTTTCCTCTTCTCATTTTTGATCAAACCTTAAAGCATGTCACAGTTACATAAGACATTAAAACAACATAATGAAAAATTACATGAAAAAGACTTAATTGTCTCCTAAACAAGTTTGGTACTGATGTTTTTCTCCATGGATTTGAATTTGTCTGAAAGCTGGGGTAAAAACCCAGGGTCAGTCATGATACAGCAGTTTAGCGGCAAAGGTTCTCTTGGGTCCAACACTGACAGAATGTCAAAACTGGAATTTGAAATCATGACCTTTTGATCATGCCTTAACCAATGGGCCACTATTGCCCATAAACACAAGCAGAATCACAATTTATCTGCAGCAATTTAAAAAAAAGACTGTCACAGACTGAAACAAATAGGTGTAAATATCAATAAGCATTAAATACAGCAAAGAAGTAAAATAGCTAAATAATAAAGCTAATAGGCATTTCTTGGTATATAGATGGAAGAAACAAATTCATGCTTGCAAATTAATAGTTGAATTTACTTTAAAAAATGCTGTTTTATAAACAACACAAAGCATTTACAAACTGTCCATGTGCTGTGCATGAACAATAGACCTCATGGAAAAACAATGTCATATAAAGTTTAAGAAGTGGATGCAAGAGCAAAAATATTTTAATTAAGTGCACACATACAAACACCAAAACAAACACAAAAGAACAAAAGACAAAAAATTCTGAAACATGGAACTAACGGCTTGACCAAACAAAAACCATAGAGAGTGAAACAAAAGACAAGAGGAGCAGTGAACAGTGAGTCTATGTAGACAAGGTATTGTAATTGACAGACCATGTGATTCGGGTGCAAACATTAGTGCACATTGCATTTAAATGAAAAGTGTAATAATCAAAGCAGTACCAATAGACTGTAAAACTGAGATGCAGTTTGTATTTAGTAAAATTTTGTAAACTTCACTGAAATCAAACAACCACCAAAGCCAGGTTTAGTAGGTGGCTAGACCAGAAGAGTTCATAAGCAGAGCCAAAACAACTGATCTGGCACTTAATCATAAAATTATATTACTTCTGGTCACACCCTTTCCTCCTGAGTATCTTTCTCATTTCAAGATGTGACAGCAGGCATGAATTCATTACCCAGACGATTTGCAGGACACCTTTGATCTGCATAACTTAATGAAATACCCATGCAGTAGTTCCAACCTTACAACAGTGTCTCACTTCTTTAACACAGTGATAATGAGAAGTATAAGACTACACTGTATTAATCTCATTAATCTGTATACATTTTAAGCACTTTAGTATACATACATCCAATAGCATATATATAATATTATATATATGAAATATATGCAATAAATAAACATTGTTTTTTTTGGTTTAATTCTGCTTGCTATCTTGTCCTCTAATTTCCTGTTTGTGCATCACTTGAACCCTGCATATTTCTGGATGTGTCTGGGTATTTCTTTGCAAACGATGCTGTGATAATAATAATTTTAAATCCCTGCCAACTGTCACTGTCATTTACATCTATATTTACAGTAATTGTAACTACATATAAAAATAAAACTATGTTGAGATGCATGAAGTAAAGTATATTGGGGTACACTTCTATGCAATATAATGGTTGTGTACAGTATTTCACAAAATTGAGTACACCACTAACATTTCAGCAACCATTTTATTACATATTCTTTCGGATGCTCCTATTAGGTGGATTATTTGTCTCCTACTACTTTATCCTCTACATCTGCCTCTTTAAAATAAACTACTTGCATGTGTTTTCTTACTACATCCTTCCTTTTTTCTCCTTTTTTTTCTCCATCCTCAGCATTTTTTACCAATATACCCCAAGTCCCTTCTCTGTACATTTCCAAACCATTTCAATCTAGCCTCTCACTTTGTCTCTACCTAATCTCCTACATGCACGGTCCCTCTAATAATCTAATTTCTAATCCTGTCTATCCTTGTCACTCCAAATGAAAATCTCAGATCTTTAGCTCTGCCACCTTCAGCGCCACCTCCTGTCTTTTAGTCAATGCCACTGTCTCTAAACCATACAGCATAGCAGGTCTCACCACAGTCCTACAAACTTTCCCTTTTCCTCTTGCAAATACCCTTCTATCACAAAAAACTCCTGCTATCTCTCCTCTCCACCCACTCCACCCTGCCTGCACTCTTTTCTCCACGTCTCTATCACATTCTCCATTACTTTGCACAGTTGACCCCTGGTACTTAAACTCATCCACTTTCATCACCTCTTCTCCCTGCAACCACACCACTCCACTGGCCTCCCTCTCATTCACACACATGTACTCTGTCTTACTCCTTTTGACTTTCATTTCCCTTTTCTTCAGCATGTACCTCCATCTCTGCAAGCTCTTCTCAACCTGCTCCCTACTCTTGCCACAAACCACAATATCATCCACAAACATCATAGTCCATAATCCATATATTTTAGAGTAGTCAATGTGCAACTTGTATATCAGTACAGATTTTCTGTTCTCTAAAAAAACTTCCATACATCCACAAAAACATCCATTCATCCATTATTGTCTAAAAAACTTTCAACAAAAGTAAGTGAACATGTCAAAACTGTGTCATTAATTCAAAGACATTATGGTGCTGTTGGATGTTGGTTACATGGCACTTCAACCTCTGCTTGAAAATGCCCTACAGGTGCTCTTTCCAAGTTTGTAGAATTCGAGATATATTTATATTGAGTTTGTAATCTTGCGTACCAGTGTACATTTATTCATTACTAGAGATTTAAAGCACGTTTGTACATTGCTCTGTGTAAGGGCGTCTGCTCAATGCCGCAAATGTAAATGTAATGTAAATGCTCAATAGGGGTCAGAGATGGAGACATACTTGGCCACCTTAATTCTATTTTTTATTTTTTATAATCTTAATTCTATCATACCAATTCAATACAAAGAAGTATTTAGTATTCTATATCTTAAAATTCCAAGTGTCAGAATGCCAAGTCCACATTTTAGCATTTGCCACGTTACTGCAGACTATTTAGGAAAGTGATTGTGCCTTTAATCTTTGAACAGGAATGTAGAAAATAAGTAACATAACGATTACTATTTTAAAAGCCGTGCTGGTGCATTGCGGATGAATAACAAAACTAAGCACAAACTAACGTGTGTATATATGTATATGTATATGTATATATATATATATATATATATATATACACACATATACATACACACACACACACACACACAAATGTATTCTATTTTGAACCCTATTTTAAAATAGTTGTGACACTGTACAACTTGAGAATAAAAAAGGAATGCAATAATTTTAAAAATCTCATAAACTTCTCATTCACAATAGAATATAGATAAAATATCAAATGTTCAATGTGAGACATTTTGAAATGTCATGCCAAATATTGGCTTATTTTGAATTTCATTAGGGGGCTACACATTCCAAAAAAGCAATAAGAGGCCAGAAAAGTTAAATGTACATGTAAGAAACCAAGGAGGACCAATTTTTTACTTATAAGGTCAATTGGCAACATGGGTATAAAAAGAGCCTCTCAGAGTGGCAGGGTCTCTCAGAAGTCAAGATGGGCAGAGGATCACCAATTCCCCCAATGCTGCGGCAAAAAATAATGGAGCAATATCAGAAAGGAGTTTTTTAGAGAAAATTTGTAAAGAGTTTGAAGTTGTCATCATCTACAGTGCATATCATCCAAAGATTCAGAGGATCTGGAACAATCTTTGTGCATAAGGAAAAAGGCCGGAAAACCATATTGGATGCTCATGATCTTCAGGCCCTTGGACGGCACTGCATCTCATACAGGAATGCTACTGTAATGGAAATCACAACATGGGCTCATAATACTTCCATAAAACATTGTGTCGGTGAACACAATCCACCGTGCCATTCGCCGTTGCCAGCTAAAACTTTATGGGTCAAAAAAGAAGCCATATCTAAGCATGACCCAGAAGTGCAGGCGTTTTCTCTGGGCCAAGGCTCATTTAAAATGGACTGTGGCATAGTGGAAAACTGTTCTGTAGTCAGATGAATAAAAATGTAAAATTCTTTTTGAAAAACTGGGATGCCATGCCAATCGGACTAAAGAGGATAAGGACAACCCAAGTTGTTATCAGCGCTCAGTTCAGTGGCCTGCATGTGGTGCATGGGCAGCTTACACATCTGGAAAGGCACCATCACTGATGAAAGGTATATCCAAGTTCTAGAACGTATGCTCCCATTTAGACGTCGTCTCTTTCCGGGAAGACCTTGCATTTTACAATATGACAATGCCAGACCAAATACTGCATCAATTACTGCATAAAAATTACATCATGGCTGCGTAGAAGGAGGATCCAGGTACTGAAATGGCCAGCCTGAAGTCCAGATCTTTCACACACCGAAAACAGCTGCCGTATCATAAAGAGGAAGGTGTGACAAAGAAGACCAAGGACAGTTGAGCAACATTCCTATTCCTAAACTTGAACAACTTGTTTTCTCAGTCCCCACACTGTTATAAAAAGAAGAGGGGATGCCCTTCCTTAATATTTTTCCCTTAAAATTATAAATTTTCTCAGTTTTAACATTTAATATGTCATCTGTGTTGTATTCTAAATAAAATATTACTATTTGAAACTTCCACATCATTGCATTCTGTTTTTATTCACAATTTGTTCAGTGTCCCAACTTTTTTGGAATCGGGTATATATAAATCCCAAGCAGGCATTTTATTTAAAATAGTTTTAATGAACACAAATGTTAATAATAACCTGCATTAATAAATAAAGACAAGCAATCCAGGAATTAAGGTTGCACAGGCCAGTGCACTCTTAGTGCTGGTCTCAAGCCTGGAAAAATGGGGAGGGTTGCGTTAGAAAGGGCATCCAGTGTAAAATGTCCCAAATTAAATACTGTATGTTGATCACGAATCAGAAAATCATACTGAAACTGTCGAGGCCCGGGTTACCACGACCGCCACAGGCATTGTTAGCCAACAGGGTACTGGTGGCTAAATGGCTACTAACTGGCTACTGTTGGCCGAAGGAGGAGAAGAAGATGAGGAAGACATCTACAGAGACAGCAGGAAAAGTGTTGGAGAGTTTATGGTTATGGTTGGTATTTTAATGTTGGAACTATGACTGGCAAAGGGAGAGAGGTAGCTGATATGATGAAGAGGAGAACAGTAGGGTTTAATCACCAGATTATCTGTGTAAAGCTGCTTTGAGACAATGTTCATTGTTAAAAGTGCTACACAAATAAAAATAAATTGAATTGAATTGAATTGAATAGATATGTTGTGTGTTCAGGAGACCAAGTGGTAAGCGAGTAAGGGAAATATGGCCAGGAACATTGAAGGCCGGTTTAAACTGTTCTTTAATTGTGTGGATGGAAAGAGAAATGCTGTAGGGGTGATTCTGAAGGAAAAGATTAGTAAGAGTGTAGTGGATGTGCAGAGAGTTTCTGAAAGGGTTATGAACATAAAGCAGTTAAGGGATGATGATAAATGTTATCAGTGCCTAAGCGCCACAAATGGGTTGTGAGATGGAGGAGAAGGAAAAATTCTTGAGTGTAGATGGTAGATAGTAGTATTTGCAAAAGGATGGAAATGGCAGTGGTAAATACTTGTTTTAAGAAGAAGGAGGAAATAGGGTGACACATAAGAGTGGAGGAAGGTGCACAAAGGTGGACTATGTTCTATGTAGAAGATGCAACCGGAAGGAGATTGGAGACTGTAAAATTATAGCATCCGATAGTGGTCTGTAGGATGGGGGACCAGGAAGGGAACTAAAGGAGGAAGACTGTAGTTTAAGGTTCAGAGAAGGCTGAGAGAAGAGGTGACCATCTGTGAGCAAAATTATGGTTTCATGCTGAGAAAGAGCATCACAGACATGATGGAGGAGTATAGAGAAGGTCAGAAGGAGTTGCATTGTGTGTTTGTAGATTTAGGGAGGCATACAACAGTGTGCTCAGAGACGAGTTGTGGTATTGTATGAGGAAATCAGGTGTGTCAGAGAAGTATGTGAGGGTGGTACAGGACATGTATGGAGACAGTGTGACTGCATTAAAGTGTGCAGTAGGAACGACAGACTGGTTCAAGGTGGAGGTTGGACTGGACCAAGGATCGGCTTTGAGCCCTTTCCTGTTTGCAGTGGTAATGGACAGGTTGATGGACGAGGACAGACAGGAGTCTCCATGGACTATGATATTTGCGGATGATAGTGATTTGTGGTGAAAGTAGGGAGCAGGTTGAGAAGAGCCTGGAGAGGTGGAGTTACGTGCAGGAGTGAAGGGGAATGAACATCAGTAGGAGTAAGACAGAGTACATATGTGTGAATGAAATGGAGGGCAGTGGAGTGGTGCGGTTGCAGGGAGAAGAGGTGGTGAAGGTGGTTGAGTTTAGGTACCTGGGTCAACAGTGCAAAGTAATGGAGAGTGTTTTGGAGAAGTGAAGAAAAGAGTGCAGGCAGGATGGAGTGGGTGGAGAAGAGTGGCAGGAGTGATTTGTGATAAATGGGTATCTGCAAGAATGAAAGGGAAAGTTTCTAGGACTGTGGTGAGCTGAAGGTAGCAGAGCTGAAGATGTTGATCTTTTCATTGGGAGTGATAAGGATGGACAGGATTAGAAATGGGTTTATTAGAGGCAGAGCGCATGTAGGACTTTTTGTAGACAAGGTGAGGGACGCGTGAATGAGATCGTTTGGACATTTGGTGCAGAGGAGGGACATGGGGTATATCGGTAGGAGAATGCTGAATATGGAGCCAGGAAGGAGGAAAAGAGAAAGACCAAGGAGGAGGTTCATGGATGTGGTAAAGGAAGACATGCAGTTAGTTGGTTTGAATGAGGCAGATGTAGAGGATAGGGGATATAGAGACGGATGATCCGCTGTGGCGACCCCTAATGGGAGCAGCCGAAAGAAGAAGTTGTTGTTCAGTGGACCTTTATCTTTCTAAATAAGCCATGATTTGCAGCAGTGGATGTGTTTGTCACTCATTTTTACAATCATATTGTAATTACCATTTACATAAATTCAGCAAATACATTATTAATAGATTTTTCATAAAAAAAAACTTGAAATTCGATGCTTGAGGCTTAGACATTAAAATTATATATAGTTTGTATTGATTATGCTTGTCCCTTTTTATTCAATCTATTGTTTCATTAACACTTCTGAACAATGTGATATCAGCTGTGCTGGCACAACGCTGAAGGCAAAGAGGTTTTAACTTTCATGGGAGGTGTGCAAGGAGAAAACCTTTGCACTCTAAAAAAAAAACAGGAAGGCCAGACTTAAGTTTGACTGACTGAAGGCCATGACCAAACTCGGGCGGACGCTATAAGGGGGAAAGCATGCCAATCTGTGAGCCAGCGGACGTCAAGCAGGAGGGTGTCCTGAATCGCAAGATTGTGGGTGAGCCCAGGCATAAGTATTGAATAGGAAATTGCCGGGATGAAAATTAATGTAAATAAAAAAAGCTTTGTAAGCTATTGCTTGTCTCTCTCTTCCAGCACAGAACCAGTCATTTTTATTTATTTATTTATTTTTGTAAATAATAATGTAATACCATATATAGTGCTTCTGTAAATTCAGGAGAACAGTTCCTAAGGTTTTGAAAGAGAAAATATTTTCCTATTTGTGTCTGATACAGGATTCTAACTGCTTAGCTGTCCTGTGGCTTTTTTTTTTTTTTAAATGATACACTAAATATTTTTAATTGTTTGCAGCATTGATGTAGCCTTTCAATATGTGCAGGCTGCTTATTTAATAAGCAGTAATGATCGCTCAATACATCAGGGATGCAGGCTTTTTGACAGTGCTGATAACATGTTGGATGGTCCATCTCCTCTTTTGTCTGGAGGCTGCAGCGTGCATGGTTTCCAAAAAATCACTTGAGTCCATATTTAAAAAATAATTTAAACTTTTAATAAGTTTGCTACTTTGTCACAAAAGACAATGTTCTGGATCAAGTTCACATATACCATCTTCTTTTAATTATATGCTTTTACTTGTATTTTTGGATGAGACGGTAGACTGTTCACAGACAGTGATTTCTGTAGGTGATTCTAAGCCCAAGCAGTGATTTCAGAATCATAAAATCTTTCATGCAATGTCACAGATGGTATGAAGAGCAGAAGCTCCAATATTGATTTTTGCCTTTGCCATGTTCGTATAGAGATTTCTTCAGATTCTCTGAATCTTTAAATAATATATACTGTAGAAGATGAGATTTCCAAATGCTTTGTCATTTTAAATTGAACATTATTCTTACATTTTTTTCACAATTTGTAGACAGTTTTTTACAAATGGGTGAACTTCTGTTTATCAACTGAGAAACTCTGGGTATAAAAGAAGTATCTTAGAGAAACAATCATGTTACTGACCTTTTGCCAATTACCCTAATTAGTTGCAAAATGTTCTTCAGCTGTTTTTATTTTGTAACACTCTCTCACTTTCTGTTCCCCTTGTCCTGACTTTTTTTTTCCAGAAAGCATACATTTTTTTCTTTTCAAACATTTCATATGTTTTCCATGTTCATTTAGGAATAGCTGGGTTTAAAAATTGCATTACATTCTATTTTATTTATGTTATACGAAATGCTTTCATACAACCATTGTTTAAAATTTGGGTTGTATGTCTTGGGACACAAATAATGCAAAGTGCATTTTCACTTTCACACAATTGTGCATGTATATACACATAAAACAGAAATGTTGTGTCTAGAAATCCTAAGGGATTGACGGTTTCTAAAATAATCAAACCAGCCTGACTGGCAATAAAATTTATAGTTGTCGAAGTCAGAAAGCAAAGCAATTGCTGTGAGGAGGCAGCCCAAACACTAAAATCATTTACAAATAACACTGTAAAGTAATATCTGTCAGGGATCCAGCAGCCACACCCACACCAACCCCTCCAATCACTCCAAGCAGCTCACCAACTTACTAATCATCCACACCTGGTCCATATCAGTCACCACACTATAAAGACCCTGTTTTTCCACATTCCCACCGTCCGTTCTACAGCTTAGGCTTATGAACCTACCGGACTGCCCAAAACTACTCAGTTATAGTTGTGTTCCAGCTTACTAGCTTCAGTGTGTGTCGTCTGTGTTTTCTGCCTTGCCCATTTTGCTTTTTTCATTAAAGAAAAGCCCTTTTTGGAATTCACTCGGTCTCAGAACATTCTTTGCGCCTGACAATATCATTTGGCTAAGCTCAATATTCAGTTATATACATTTTTAGCTAATATATAATTGATATATATTTTTTATTAATCTTCAGCTCTAAATTACTTTGGCTATATTAAAGCTCTTAGCGTGGTATCTACTGCAGTGGTTTTCAGCTAGCATTGCATCTGGCGCCATATTTATCCTCTAATTTGCGACCCAAAGGCAGTTTTAATTTCTAACCCTTTAATTGATCACATTAGTGGGAATAGTGCAATAATGGTCAAACCACTAATGGAATGAGACTGCAACAAGAGCTGAAAACTGTTTAAATAAGATACAATTTCAGAAATAAAAAGACTTTCCTAAGCTTTATTGGAGACAGGGATTGTAATCTGTCCATGTTTAAACGTTAAATAATAATGTCATGAAACTCATGAGTGGATGAGTGGATGCATGTGCAGTTCATTTTAGTCTTTAAAAGGCATTTAAAGGAGTAGTCACATTGTGTGTGTGTGTTTTGTGTGTGTGCTCGCGCGTGCAATTGAGCATACCTGTGGGTAATCAGTAAGATTTTTGTAGTCTGTGGCGGACATATTTGAAGATACATATTTGTAGTACATGCTAAGAACTGGAGTTCCTGAGATCTGACAAATAACTCTAATATATATATATATATATATATATATATATACATATACATACACACTCACCGGCCACTTTATCAGGTACACCTTACTAGTAATGAGTTGGACCCCCTTTTGCCTTCAGCACTGCCTTAATCCTTCGTGGCATAGATTCAACAAGGTACTGGAAACATTCCTCAGAGATTTTGGTCCATATTGACATGATAGCATTACGCAGTTGCTGCAGATTTGTCGGCTGCACATCCATGATGCAAATCTCCCGTTCCACCACATCCCAAAGGTGCTCTATTGGCTTAAGAGCGAACTCATTGTCATGTTCAAGAAACCAATCTGAGATGATTCACGCTGTATGACATGGCGCGTTATCCTGCTGGAAGTAGCCATCAGAAGATGGGTACACTGTGGTCATAAAGGGATGGACATGGTCAGCAACAATACTCATGTAGGCTGTGGCGTTGACATGATGCTCAATTAGTACTAATGGGCCCAAAGTGTGCCAAGAAAATATCCTTCACACCATTACACCGCCACCACCAGCCTGAACCGTTGATATGAGGCAGGATGGATAGATACATGCTTTCAAGTTGCTGACGCCAAATTCTGACCCTATCATCCGAATGTCAAAGCAGAAATCGAGACTCACCAGACTAGGCAACGTTTTTCCAATCTTTTATTGTCCTCAGTTTCCTGTTCTTAGCTGTCGGGTGCCGGTGTGGTTTCCTGCTGCTATAGCCCATCCGCCACAAGGTTCGACGTGTTGAGCATTCAGATATTCTCTTCTGCATACCTCGGTTGTATCAAGTGGTAGCTTGAGTTACTGTTGCCTTTCTATCAGCTCAAACCAGTCTGGCCATTCTCCTCTGACCTCTGGCATCAACAAGACATTTGCGACCTCAGAACTGCCGCTCACTGAAAATTTTCTCTTTTTCGGACCGTTCTCTGTAAACCCTATAAATGGTTGTGCGTGAAAATCCCAGTAGATCAGCAGTTTCTGAAATACTTAGACCAGCCCATCTGGCACCAGCAACCATGCCACGTTCACAGTCACTTAAATCACCTTTCTTCCCCAATCTGACACACAGTTTGAACTGCAGCAGATTGTCTTGACCATGTTTGCATGCCTAAATGCATTGAGTTGCTGCCATGTGATTGACTCTTCAGAAATTTGTGTTAAC